>JAJPUD010005073.1:0-167207 GCA_023553655.1 Myrmecobius fasciatus | reverse complement strand
AGTTATCAAACAGTGCATACCCTTTGACCCAGCAGTGTTTCTACTGGGCCTATATCCCAAAGAGATCTTAAAGGAGGGAAAGGGACCCACATGTGCAAAAATGTTTGTGGCAGCCCTTTTTGTAGTGGCTAGAAACTGGAAACTGAATGGATGCCCATCAATTGGAGAATGGCTGAATAAATTATGGTATATGAATGTTATGGAATATTATTGCTCTGTAAGAAATGACCAACAGGAGGATTTCAGAGAGGATTGGAGAGACTTGCATGAACTGATGCTGAGTGAAATCAGCAGAACCAGGAGAACATTATACACAGCAACAAGACTATACGATGATCAATTTTGATGGACATGGTTCTCTTCAACAATGATGTGATTCAAACCAGTTGTGCTGCGATGAAGATAGTCATATACATCCAGAGAAAGGCCTGTGGGAACTGAGAGTGAACCACAACACAGCATTTTAACGCTTTCTGTGAATATTTCCATGCATTCTGTTTTCCTTCTTAGGTTTTTTTTTTTTTTTCTTCTTCTCTTTCTAGATCTGATGTTTCTTGTGCAGTATGATAACTGTGTAGATATGTATACATGTATTATATTTGTCATATAATTTATCCTATCTAGCATGTATTGGATTACCTGTCATCTAGGGGTGGGGGGTAGGGGGAAGGAAAGGAAAAGTTTGGGAAAAAAAAAGTTTTTTTGCAAAGGTCAATGTTGAAAGGTCACTCATATGTTTTGCAAATAAAAAGCTGTATAAAAAAAAAAAAGAAGAAGCAGCTCAGGGAATACAATGGTAAATAGTAATAGTAATAAACAGTAATAGTAATAGTGTATCTCTCCTCCACCCAAACCTTTCATAGAGCAACCCCTAGCTTTCTGAAAAAATAGCCAGTAGTAACTGCACACAGTACTAATCCTTCTCTGGTAAGCCTAGATCTACAGGTGTGAGGATAGGTTGAAATGAGCCAGCCAATCCAGAGTGAAGATTACTAAATTCTACCATTGTGGTTCAACAGGTAGGTGTCACAATGAGTAGAGCCCTGTGCCTGGACTCAGGTATTCAAATTTGTTCTTAAACTTGTAATAGCTTTGTGACCCTGGGCAAAGCATTTAACTCTGTTTGCCTCAGTTTCCTTATCTGTAAAAAGCTGGAGAAGGAAATAGCAAACTACTCTGGTGTCTTTGTCTGGAAACTCCAAATGGGGTCACAAAGAGTTGGACATTCAGAGCAACAAAATGAAGCCATTTGCATTTGCATTTTCAGGACATTAGTAATGAATGGTTTCACCCTGGTCTCAACAAGGAAAGGGAAAAAATAGGTCCATTTTTCATACTCTTAAAGTAATGTTTCTTTCTAAGGGGCTTTGAGAGAAACATTTCATAATTCTCAGTGACAAAATGAGCTATACAGCTGAAATACAGTCAGAGGTCTATCTGAGAAGCAAGGACAATTGATTATCTGATCTTTTTATACTCCTATGACTCCATCAACCAGAACAGAAAATGTCAGATGAGAGGAAGATCCCTTATTGAAAAGAGTGATCAATACTCAGTCTGCTATACCTCTCTAGCAATGAGGAATTATGTGGACCTAAGTACTTTAAATATGTCTTTCATCAAGGCTCTCAAGGCGCTCTTTTTTCCCAGGTGCCATCTTATCTCATTAACTCATGGGGAGACTAGATACTCAGTCCCTGTGTTTCAGAAGCTTTTAAACCCCTAGGAGAGGATATGAGTAGGAAAATTCACTTAACAGGGACAAAAAAACCTACTTACATTTACCTTAGAGGATACAATCTATTGGCATTTCCCCTCAATGATTTTCTTCATACTGTTAGAGCTGATTCACCTAATGCTTATTGCAGGGCCCATGAAAACATTCAGTGAAAGGGGTAGAAAATACTTTGATGAATGGAGAAACTGAGGCTTCTGGAAAAAGTACTTATTCACATTTATTTAGCTAATCATCATGGTGTAGTGGACCAATTCTTATTCATCCTTCAAGATTAACTCAGATGCCACTTCTATAAAGTCTGCTTTGATTCTCTCCCTACTCCCAATCAGCATCAGGAGTTATTTCTCTCTCTTTCCTTTCTCCCCTCCCTCTTTTTTCTCCTTCCCTCCCTATTCCTCCCTCTCTTTTTTATCTCTTTCAGCCATTTAATCAAAAGGTAGGTGGTTGAATGAATAGAGCACTGGGTCTGGAGTAAGGAAGACCCAAGTTGAAATCTAGTCTCAGATATTCACAAATTCTGTGAGTTTGGGAAAGTCACTTAATTTGGATCTGCCTTAATTCAGTGGAGAAGGAAATGGCAAACCACTCCAGTGTCTTTGCCAAGGAGACCTTATGAACAATATTAGTGTGCTATGATCCACTGGGATACAAAGAGTCAGAAATGATTGAACAACAATACCTGTTCTGCAGTGCATTATGGTTTCTTAGCTTGGTATTTGTTTTTGTATTTCCACAGTGATCCAGGAGGGCCTCTTTCACATAATACTAATAACTAATTACATATGGCACTTAGTAGGTGCTAGGCACTGTGCTAAATGTTTTATAATGGTATCTCATTTTATCCTTACAACTCTGAGTTAGATTATTTTCAAACTATTATTATCTACATTTTATAGACTAAATCGCTTCCTATTTTGAAAAGAGTAACTTGCATGGACTTAAGCTATCATTTCTGTTGTTTTTCAATCAACCAATTAATCAATGAGCTTGTATAATAAGCTAGAATAAGCCAGCATGAATTTATGGATACAAAGGAAGGTAAAAGTATGGTCCCTGCCCCCTAGAAGCTCACCTTCTAATGGAGAAGACAGCATGCAAAAATTGTACATTGAAGATCTTTGCAGTGTAAATGAAAGTTAAACCCAAAGTCCAGGCACTGTGGATACAAAATGTGGAAAGGAATGAAATATAGTGTATATGATTTTGCCTTTTCCTTTTCTTTTTAGAAATGCAGAACCTTCTGAAAAGCATTTTCAAATGAATAGCTTTGTTACAGACTTTGGAAGGCCTCAGGAGCCAGATAAGGTATTTTCTCGACCAGCAACTGCGGAATCCAGATCTCTCTTTCATTGCTACATCAATGAAGTGGAACAGTTGGACATGCCAAAGATAAGTCACAAAGCAACTGCTGTGGATGCTGATGAACTCTTTCAGGAGGGATCCAGAAGCATCAGGAGATCTGAGGAGGATGACCTGACCCAGATGACCAAATTCAATATCCCCAACTTTGTGAACACTGACCAAAATTCCTCCTTTGGGGAGGATGATCTCCTGATTTCTGAGACACCAGTTGTTCTAGAAAACAAGCCAATAGTTCAGACCTCCCATGAAATCCTAGATTAAGAAACATTCACTATAGGTCAGAGTCTTTGTAATGCCATGGATCCAACTACTGCTTAGCGAGGGATTTTCTTCATTGGCAGCTTCAGATTTGTTTCAGGATTGTGTAAGTGTGTGTGTGTGTGTGTGTGTGTGTGTGTGTGTGCGCGTGCTTGTGGGTATACTTATGGCTAAAGTAGAAGTCAAATTTAGTACTTACCTCTAAGTTTGACTTTTTGGACTTTTTTGGGGGGAAAGTATTGAGACTATCCATTTGGTGAGTTGAAAATGGTTTAATCCCTTATGTATTGAAAGGCAGTCTGCATAGTGGAGAGGGAACTGGATGTGGAATCAGGAAGCCCAGATTCAAGTCCTCCTGACATATATTGACTGTGATCCTAGACAAGTCACTTAACTTATTATTCTAGAAAACTTTAGAAGACTGTGAATCTTAGAAAGCACCAGCCTGCTTCGGTAGGCACTTTTTATCCAGTTCATCCCTTTCATGAAATCACAGGTCTACTTCCCATTTAAGTACTTATGGGTAGGGCTGTGTTAAGCCAGCATGAATGAATGGATATCCTGTCTTCTCTTGTTCTGAGTCTACCAAAAGGGCCTTACCACTGTGGGCCCTTTGCCCCTTCTGCCCAATTATTAAACATAGCTCTTTGTGTGGAGGTATAGCAGGAGTATGCCTGAGTGATGAGAATCCATTTTCTTTTTTTTTTTTTTATTAAAGCTTTTTATTTGTATAACATATGTATGGGTAGTTCCCCAACATTGATCTTTACAAAGCTCTCCATTACAACTTTTACCCCCAGTCCTCTCCCCTCCCCTAGATGGCAGGAAGTCCACTACATGTTAATAATGTTGAAATGCTTGAGAAGTTATGCAAGAAAAATCCTATCTACAAGAAAAAAAAAAAAAAGAACCAGAGAAAGGCAACACAATGCAAGCAAATGTCAATAGAGATCATGAAAATGTTACGTTGTGGTCCATATTTCATTTCCCTCTCTCTGGGTGTATATGGTTTTCTTCAGTGAACAATTGGAACTGGTTTGAGACAATTCTTTGTTGCAGAGAGCCATGTCCATCAGAATTGATCATCATGTAATACTGTTGTTGCTGTGTATGATGATCTCCTGATTCTGCTCATTTCACTCAGTATCAGTTCATGCAAGTCCCTCCAGGCCTCTCTGAAATCGTCCTGCTGGTCGTTTCTTACAGAGCAATAATATTCCATAACATTCATATACCATAATTTATTCAGCCACTCTCCAATTGATGAGCATCCCTTCAGTTTCCAGTTTCTAGCCACTACAAAAAGGGCTGCCACAAACATTTTTGCACATGTGGGTCCCTTTCCCTCCTCTAAGATCTCTTTGGGATATAGGCCCAGTAGAAACACTGCTGGGTCAAAGGGTATGCACAGTTTGACAACTTTTTGAGCATAGCTCCAAATTGCTCTCCAGAATGGTTGGATCCGTTCACAGTTCCACCAACAATATATTAGTGTCCCAGTTTTCCCACATCCCCTCCAACATTCATCATTATCTTTTCCTGTCATTTTAGCCAATCTGACAGGTGTGTAGTGGTACCTCAGAGTTGTCCTAATTTGCATTTCTCTGATTTGGAGCAACTTTTCATATGACTAGAGATGGTTTTAATTTCATCATCTGAAAATTGTCTGTTCATATCCCTTGACCACTTATCTATTGAAGAGTGGCTTGAAGAGAATCCATTTTCTAAGAACATCACAGTTGGACATTAACCAAAGAGTTAACTGCCTTGTGCTACACCAGGTGTTCTTATGCAATTGGATATACTTGCAGTAATTTCCTTAAAGAATGAATGGAGTTGGGTGATGGAGTGGCTGACATGGGGCTTTGTGACCATGATATAAACCTAACTTCATATCCTGCCTCAGACACTTGTTAGTTGTATGAATCTGGACAAGTAATTGAACTCAGTACCTTAGCTTACTCATCTGTAAAAGGGATTGATGATGATTATAGGAATTACTTCACAGGATTGTTGTGAGAATCTATTGAAATAATATATGTAAAGTGCTTTGCATACCTTAAAGTGCTTTATAAATGTTAGCTATTATTATAACTCTTATTGCTATTATTATATTATCAAATGGCCTTTAGGATACATCTGACCAGCATTCCTCCTCCCAAGAAGGTGCTCAAGCTTAGTTTGTATGGCTTTTAATAGGGCTGTTTTCTGCTTTTAACCCTACATAGTAACACTATCTTCTCATCACTGTTGCCATTTTCTATAAATTAATGGAAAGCATTCTTCATGGGTCTGTTCTCCTTAAGTGGCCAAAGCATGAGGTTGGGTATTCTTGCCAGGGCAGAGATTTTTGACCCAGAATACCATGGATGCTCTACATAATACCAACAGCAATTCCTTCACATCCCAAAATATCCTGCATGTAAAAAGCAAGCCTGAAGCCTGGGACAGAATGCAATTCAGCTTATTCAGTGGCCTGGGAGGCTGGCTGCTAATTTGTAAGGACATTTTTGTTATGAAATTTTTCACTGCCTGTGATGAAAAACAACCCCTTCCTGCCTTGTACTGAGTGTAAAATAAATGTGTTCAATTGCATATTATTTTGCTGCTCAGCTATGACACCACTGTATTTTTTTATATGTTGCTGGGACATGTTGCCTCTCTCTTGGCTCTTTATTACTTATTTCCTTTGATGGTCAACTGGTGAAAACATAGGACACCCCAGTAATGTTTTATACTATTTCATTTCCCTGACTTTTTTTTTAATAGGGGAAGCAAGGTGGCACAGTGTTTATAGAGTGCTAGGCCAGGAATCAGACTCATCTTCCTGAGTTCAAATCAGGCCTCAGACACTTTGGTTACTGTGACCCTAGGCAAGTCACTTAACCTGTTTGTCTCAGTTTCCTCATTTGTAAAATGAGCTAGGGAAAGAAATAGCAAAACTCTCCATCATCTTTGCCAAGAAAACCCTAAATGGCATCTCAAAGAGTTGAAAACAACTGAATAATAAACAACATTCCCTTTTAATAAAAAACAAAAAAACAAAAAATCTCCATTTTCCCTCCCCAATATCCTTGAGGCAAACATTATTTTCGGGGATACAAAGTGCCCTGAAGTACACAGCAGGCTTGAAATCTCTTTGTTTAAGATAAATTGCACTGGTGAATTCTTGCAAATAGCCTTATCCTGAAAGTCTAATCTTTCCCCAAAGACAAACTGAGGCTAATTAGAGCAATTAGAGCATTTGTACTAACAAAAATACCACTTGGATGTGGAATAGGCAGGTTAGAAAAGAAAAGCCTTTGGTGGGCCTTGATGTAAACTGTGTCCTTTGGGAAGGGTGGTCCTGCCCTGGAGACCCTAATTTGAAACCCCTCCTGGCCTCTGGGAGGGGCTCCACCCACATGTTCAGAGGGAAACTTCAAAATTTGTACCTATTCAATCAGAAATCTTAGCCTAGGTTCACCACCCTGTATAGAAACTAGCCCTTAATCTCCCCAGCCTGAAGCCTTAGACAACAAAATAAAAGGATGACTCTGAACCCCAATCTTTGCTATTTCCTACATCAGAAAAAGCCTGCTGAGCTGCCGCTCAGTGTAAACCCATCTTTGCTACTTCCCTTTTGGAACTGGCCCGCTGGGAGAGTTGTTTTCTCAGCGTAATAAACCCATTTTTGCCACAAATCTCTTGCCTCATTCATTGGGGTTTGCAAATTCTTTCCACAAGCCCATGACCGCCAAGGGGGATCTGTCAATCCTTGTTTCTCACACCTCAACAGCCTTCTTTCAAAAATATTTCAATATTATTTTAACACTCTTATTTAATTATACACAGATTAATAAAGTTTTAGGAAATGAAAGAATGTTTAAAACATGGGGAAAATAGTTAAAATTACTTAAGGCAAAGCTTCTTTACTTAAAGTCTGTGGCTTCCCAAAGGACTAAGGGATAGGCTTAGAAAAGGGGTGGTTTTGGAGAGAAGAGAGAAGAGGAGAAGGGAATTTGTGAACTTGGATGAGAAAAGAATTTCTTTTTTATTTTTAGTAGCTTTGGTTTTCTTTATAATGCTACATATTTCAATTTATGTATTTAAAATATTTTGTGAAAGAGTTCATAATTTTACCAGACTGACAAAGAGGTCTTTCATACATAAGAAATTAAGAACCCCTGATTTAGAGAATGTTTTCCCCTACCTCTTAATTCAAGAATTTGGGAGTGGAGGAGATAGAGTAAGAGAAAGATAACCTGTTCCTGTGACTAAATCATCTTTGTGGGGAACTCAGGGACTGGGAACTCACTCCATCCCTGCAGTTTTGGCAACTTGTCTGTACAAGTTATAATCCTAAAAGTATTGACTGGCCCTCTGAAAAGTTAAATCACTTGCCCAAGGTGACACAGCTTTTATGTGTCAGAATCCGGGATCTTGAATTCAAGTCTTCTGATTCCAAATGATGAAATGTGAGAAAAGGGTTGAAGGGACCCCCTTTTGGCCAGTCACGGGCTTGTGAATCCACAAACCCCCCAAAATGAGGCGAGAGGTTTATGGCAAAATGGGTTTATTATAGAAGAGAAGCGGGACAGTTCCAAAAAGGGAGAAGTAAATGTGGGTTATTAGCAAAGATTAGTTAACACTGAGCATTGCTCAGTGGGCTTTTTCCCTTGTAGGAATCAGCCAAGGTGAGTTTATACTGAGCAGCAGCTCTGTGGGCTTTTTGCCTTGTAGGAATCAGGGAAGACTCAGGATTCAGAGTCATCCTTTTGTTTTGCCTTCTAAGGCTTCAGGTTGGGGAGATTTAGGGCTAGTTTCTGTAAAGGGTGGTGATTTTGCCCTAGGTCAAGATTTCTGATTGAATTGTAAGTGAAGTTTGCCTATGAAGAGGTAGGTAGGGCCACTCCTATCTGGCCAGGAAGGTTTTTGAGATTTGGGGTCTCTCCAGCCCTTCCTCCACAATCAGGGGACCCACAATCAAGGACACAGTTTACATACAAGGCCAGCTCTTTACATCACACTGGCTCTCATCATTTCAATATAAAATATAAGATAAAATTAACAACATTGTGAATCTATTGAAAATGTGTTGCTTTTTAGTTATTTTTAAAACAAATCTTGGGGAAAAAAACAACAGTGCAAATTAAGAGTTGGTTTTGGGATTGTTTTGTCTCTGCTTGCTCTCTAAAATTTACTGCCATCTCACTTGAATGTATGGAGATTTATTTCTTCTGAAAATTGCAAGAGGTCCATTCCATTCCACCCCAACCTTCCCTTAGTGGGCAAATGCTACTTAATAATTCTTGGAACACTTTGTCTCCCAAAAATCACTGTAACTGAGACCTGGAGGGCTAAGATGGGGACAGCCAATTCTGGATAAGATGGTGGAGTAGTAATTTAGCACAGAGAAAGGCAGTCTAGAAACATTCACTTAAAACTCCTGAGGTAGGTAGGCTCTGCAAGATATGACCAAGAGTGCTGAATGATAGAAAACAAACAACCAACCAGCCAAAAAACCCAACAACAATGGACCAGCTGGGCAGCTGCTCCAGTTTTTTATCTCACCTCTGTCATATTTTACCCTTGTGATCTTAGACAATTCACAACCTTCCTGAGCCTCACCAAATGAGTTGGTTTAAATAGCCTTTATTCACCTACCTTCTTATGATGCTTCTATGTTCTTTTAATCCTATCATCACCTTTAGCTTTTAAGGTTATCTCAGAGAGCTCTCCCTAGACAGCAGGAGCAGGGCAGTCACCACAGGGACAGAGCATGCTTGTTTTACTGAGTCTTACCTCAGTGAATCATAGGGCACAAAGTAGGAGTTTGTAAGCACTAGTTGATCTGGGCAGAGTGTGGGATGATGGGCTGCATTAGAAAAGCAGTTAGTTGTTATTATATTAGAAAAAAGTTATAATCCTCTGGGAAATGAATTTTGATCATTCTTAGAGCTTCCACTTTAGAAATTCTTCTACCTTCCCCGATTTTCCTGGGTGACAGTGATTTATTCAGACTCCTGCCTGCTCTACATGGTCTAGTGAGCTCAAGAGGTAAGCTTCTATAGTCAGAAAGAACTGAGTTCAAATCCAATCTCTGACTCTTACTAGCAGTATGACTCTAGGCAAATAATTTAATTCTGTTTGCTCTGTTTCCTACCTGTAAAATGAACTGGAGAAGAAAATGGCAAAGCAGTATTCAACATCTTTGCCAAGAAAATTCCAAATGGAGTCCAAAGAGTTAGAGGTGACTGAGTACCACTACTACCACCACCACAAATTTTAATCCCACACTCTCATTAATTGAATCTTGAAGGTGACCCAAAGACAAGATGAGAACCAGAATTTTGGTGGTGTACTATGGAGAAGCCAAATGGCTGGGGTCTGAGAGCTCCTGATAATAGTTAGGTAGGCCATTTGTCCCACTTCTACCATATTGCTCCTCTCACTTGGGTGAGAAAGTTGCATGTTGCCACATTCGTCCTTGGTGGAAGCCTTACAGGTTCATAGGAGGCATCTAGTTTGCTCTCCCCTCCATTTCAGTTGAGAAAATTAAGGCCCATGAAAATTGAAAGACTTTCCCAAGTTGAGGGTAAGTACTACAGATGGGAGTTGAACCCACATCCTCCTGACCTTTCCAATATACCAGGCTTCTATGCTTCAAGGAGGCTTTTAAGTCCAAATCAGCACAATGAAAAATGTCAGCAAGTCTGAACAGGATTGTCGATAACTGTTGTGGAGCTAAAGAGACAGAGCACTGGGCCTAGAGTCAGAAAGAAGTAAGTTTGAATCCAGCCTCAGACTCTTACTAGCTTACTAGTGACTCCAGGAGAATCTCTTCATCTCTGTTCAACTCAGTCTATAAAATCTGTATAATAGCAGTACCTGTTTCCCTGGACTGTTATAAGGGTAAAATAGATAATATTCATTAAGCACTCTAAACCTTAGAGCAGTATATAAATCCTAGTTATTATTATTTTAACTGACAGGGGTTGAAGAGTAGGAGGAGTGTAACTTATTCTTTTGGCCTATTGCCAAAAGAGAAATCTTTATAAGCTATTCCATGCCAGATGAGGAATAGGCATTAACTATATATCCAAAGGACTTCTCTAATGGGTTTGTTTAATCTTGATTATGATAAAGTTCCCAGTAAAGGGCTGACCAAGAGCCATGAAAAATATTAAAAGGAAAAAAGGATTTTTAAAAAAGATTTTAGGAGATTTTGAGATTTACTCTTGACACGACAGAACTACTTTCCTCCCTATTTCCCATAATATACTATAAACAGTTGTGGTCTAGCTTTCCTAGAATAGCAGCACTGATTCTAATAACAGCATAGTCAGATAATAATAAATGTAGAGCTAGACCAAGCCTGAGGAGGGTCACCTAATCTAATGCCACTGTGTTAGAAAAGATAAAACTGAGAGCTAGGGAGATTTAAATAACTTACCCTAAATCATCCAGGGAGTAAGTATTGGAGGGGGGAAATGATGAAATCAGCTCCTCTGATTCCCAAGTGGAGTATTCTTTCCAATGTAGTCTCCCAGATTACTCATCTTCCATTCAGGGAGGATAGCATCAGACTGTTACCTATTCTGTTTTTAGTTATGGTTGAAAAGATTTCAGTCTCCCTCGGGTCTGTGTACCCAGAGCAATAATTCATGCATATCTAATAAACAAACTAGAGCTGCAATTATAGGAATAATGAATGGATAGAATGCTGAGTCAGGGGATTCATGGATTTGAATCTTGCTCCTCATCCTGATTAGCTGGGTCACTCCTTGGCAAGTGACTTAAACTTCCTGAGTCTCAATTTCTCCAACTGTATAACAAGATAACAATATCCTATAGTATTTACTTTGTGATGATTGTGAACACTAAAATAAAATAACAATAGCAGTTAAGTTTACATAGTGCTTTAGGATTCACAAAAATACTTTACATACATTATCTAATTTGATTCTCATTTCCCCCATTTTGCAGATAAGGAAACTGAGATGAATGAGGTTAAGTAACTTGCTCAGGACCTCTGTTAGTTAAGTGGCCAATGTGAAATTTTAATTTAGGCCTTCCTGAATCAAAGTGTAATATTCATGTGTAGAAAGCATTTTTTTCCAGTTTGAATATTTTATTTTTCCCCAATTATACATAAAAATAATTTTTAACATTTAAAAAATATTTGATTTCCAAATTGTCTCCCTTTTTCTCCCTCTTCCCTGAAGAGGTTAAATAATTTGATATAGATTACACATGTGCAATCATGCAAAATAAATTAGAAATAATTTAAAAAATTTTGTGTCAGTTGTATAAAATGGACCAGACTCTTTATGATGAAAATACAAATATAATTGTGCAAAAGGCACATGATATCATTCAGAAGGTGGCAGACATAAGCCATACTAAAAAAAAAAAAAAAAAAAAAAAAAGCCATACTAACATACTAGATTAGGATACTCTCTTTGTGAATGCCAAGTTCTTGAGATTTTAATTACTCTCCTGGCCACCCAGACACCATGTAGACCACTAGAGCACTTTCCCAATAAGGATATGTCAGCCAATACCAACCCATCCCATGTGAATTGTCACTGGTTGGTCATGACTTCTGCACTCCTTAACTTTCCTTCCATTTTTGGTGTTTCAAGTCCCATTCTTCATTCTCCTAAACCATATCCACGGACAGTTTATTTTTCATGTGTGTAACTTGTGACTCCCATTCTGAGGCCCCCTAATATTTCAATGTTTTATATACTCTAAAGAATATAATTATCTCTGTTTTAACCTCTCTTCATTTTAATAATCAAGCAAATCCTTTTTTTTTGCTACAGGCTTAACCTTTCTTGAGTATAAGCAAAGCTATATCCTTTCTACTCTTTTCTCCAATTCAAGAAACACATTCTCATCTCCTATAAAACTTCAAACTCTTTTTAATGGCTAGCAAAATTAGAAATTTAAAAATGTTACATGTGATTGATTGAAAAAGCTCAGGAAGCACAGCTCTGGAGAATGCTCTTAGTTTTACAAGGACCTCAGTTCCTAGTTTGCATTAATTCCTTGGATAGGGATAAGAACATAACCTACACTTTCTTTGATAAAGAGGGATCTTAGGTGAGGAATGTCCTCTGCCAATTCAGAGTGGCATCTTCTCTGCAACCTTGAAAACGTGTCTAAAATATTATTGAGAGGATAAGTGACTTGGCCAGGGTTCTAGTACAACTAGTAGGTATCACAGACAAAACTTGAACTGATATGTTCACGGCTTTGAAGCCAACTTTCTATCCAATATACCATACTTCATTCATATTGTATATGTATATATATATATATATATATTTTATATGCAAATACATATAATATAAATTGACTATGTACAATATGTGACATATCTATAATATGAATGTATTTTTCTATACAAACACATAAACTAATTTTATGCATATGTATAGGAATGTATGTAGTTATTCCTGAATCTGTATGCATATGTACACACACCAAAACATGTATGTGTGTATCTGTCTACTTGCCTATCTGGAGATCTGTTGAAGACCTTAGCTTAAAAAGGACAAGGTGTCTCACTGCATCCAAGGCTATCTCCAGTAGTTCTGAAATGGCCACTGGATTCAGATGGTCCTGGAGGGGAAAGTAAGGCAGGTGACCTTGCCCAGCCCTCTCTCATTTAAATCCAATTCACTTGCATGCCATGGCATTATCTTTCTGATGTCAGAGTCCTTTTCAAGAAGGAAGGGCAAACAACAGCAACTATCTATCTAACTAACTAATATGATTATGGCTACTCTGTTATGTGCAAAGTAATTAGATATAACTAGGTACTTGCAATTAATAATTGGCTTTCCAGGAAAAAAAAAAAAAAAACCTAACTGCAACATATTTTAAGTTTGATATACATTAACATTTTCTCCATCATTTTTTTTCTTAAAAGACATTTTTAGGGGCAGCTAGGTGGTGCAGTGGATAGAGCACCAGCCCTGAAGTCAGAAGGACCTGAGTTCAAATCTGTTCTCAGATACTTAATCCTTCCTAGTTGTGTGACCTTGGGCAAGTCACTTAACCTCAATTGCCTCAGCAAAAAGCAAAAAAAAAAAAAAAAAAAAGACATTTTAAAAGTCCAGATAGTCAACAAAACAATAAATCCAGCCCTGATCTGTCGATTTCAAGGTGAAATGCTAACAATGAAAATTTAGTAATTGGAAGCATATTTAATTTGCTCTTAACAAAAAGGAGCTGGCACCAGCATACCCATGATTATAACAAACATTTATTAAGCACCTACTCTATTCAAAGCACCATGATAAGCACTAAGGGAGATATAGTTGGTCTGTGCACTTAGATTCTAGTAGGGGAAAAATAAACAGATATATGCCAAGGAGTGGATGCTTAATAAATGGATGTCAAATTGAATTGAATTTCTTTGCCAGGTCTGTGATCTCATTCATCTGAATGTTCTGTCTATATAAATCTTGTCTGTCTTTCCATAAATCTTTCAGAGAATTCACCCAATTCACTTGAAAACTCCTATTATTCTTTTAATACCATGAAGGGTATCAGTGTAGCACTCAGACTATCCAATATCATTTTCCTTGTATTTGTATATAATTGTTTTTTCAATGATATCCTTATAATCCTTGTAATGTCTTTTATGGTATTTTAGGTATGCAGCTAATCTTTGGTAATGTTTCAGTTTTCCCAGATACCTCCTATGCATTTTTGGAAGACCTACAATTTTGATTCTTTTGATGTTCCATAATTCATAATCATATAACTTCATTGGAGAATATGGTATTAAAAAGGTGGGGTTTTATAGTAGTGAGATGCTTAGGATGACTGAAAATGCAAAGCAGTTTCTCATATGTAATTCTCAACTCTGGATTAAGCTCATTGTCCACCTGAAATACCTATCCATGTTAAACATGGATGGATGGATTAAGTGGGTAGTCTTTTTAGCTGTATATCATAATCGAGACAATGAGTTTCTTAACTACTTTTCTGTGTAATTTCTGTATGCACCATCAAATTGATTTCTGAATAATTATAGATTTTCTCAAGGAGGCTTTGTATTCTTCTGAGTCTGTCAATGTAATTAGTGTAGTGCACTATATAAATAGGAACATTTGGAGAATCTCCTCAATGATAAGATAATCCTTTTTGTGCAGATTCCTTGACAATGCCACATGTCTTAGGTATACATCTTATAGGATCTTGAACTTTTTTTTTTTACAAATGCATTGAAGACAATTTGAGAAGAAACTATAAAGTAGCATTTTGTCCTATTTATTTAAATACTTAAAAAAATCAATAACTGATGCTATGGGGATTTATATCATCTAATATCTCTTAGTTGTATAAATGTAAAGATGTGTTCTTATATGTGTGTGTGTGTATCTTTTCTTTCTTTTTGCTGAGGCAATTGAGGTTAAGTGACTTGCCCAGGGTCACACAGATAGGGAATGTTAAGTGTCTGATATCATATTTGAACTCAGGTCCTCCTGACTTCAGGGCTGGTGCTCTATCCACTGCGCCACCTAGCTGCCCCTGTGTGTGTATCTTTTCATCTGTAAACACTTGCTTATATAATTCATTTTTTCACCAGTTTACCCTCAATGTATGCATAGACCATTTTCAATGGATATAAAAGATGAGAAAGTAAGCATGTGGCATACTTGCTGATACAGCCTCATTGGTTGCTTTGAAAAATAAAGTTTGATATGTGACCTTTATGATTATTTCTGTTCTTTTGGAAACTTCTCCCTTTGAAGCATTTTGAAAATTAATTCCCTGAAACTTTTAGAAACCTTATTCTTCGAACATAAAAAATTCTTTTGTGTGTACTTAATCTGGTGCTGATGAAAAATATTACTTTTTCTTTGGTAGTAGGCTTAAGCAGCATACACTGGAACTGCTACGATAACACAATATTCCTAGCTTTCTCTTTAATGTATTTACTTTGCTCTACCCAAGTCAATGATCTGATTACATCCAACTGATTCTCAAATGATTCCAAGTCAGTAGCCAGGCATTTCCTATCTGTTAGGATGTGGGAAATTTCAAAAATTATGCTGTAACAACAAGATTATGTGATAATCAACTGAACTTGGCTCTTTTCAACAGTGAGCTAATTCAGGTCAATTCCAATAGACTTTTGATAGAGAGAGCCATCTGCATCTAGAAAGAGGACGATGGGGACCAAATGTGGATCACAACATAGTATTTTTACCATTTTTGTTGTTGGCTGGTTTTTTCCTTTTTGATATTATTTTTCTTGTGCAGCATGATAAATGTGGAAATATGTTTGGAAGAATTGCACATGTTTAACCTATATTAGATTACTTGCTGTTTAGGAGATGGAGGTAGGGGAAAGGGAAAAAAATTTGGAACACAGGGTTTTGCAAGGGTGAATGTTGAAAACTATCTTTGCATGCATTTTGAAAATAAAAAGCTATTAGTAAAATAATTATGCTGTTTGATAATCACTATGTTCAGTGCCTCCTGACCTTTCTCAATGAAGTTATTCATGATATACAGGCAGGAAACTTTGGAATCATTTGTAAGCCTCTGTCTTCTTCCATTTTTTGAAGTGATTTGTTGTTGTTGCTATCCTATCCTGTTGTCTGATTTCTCACTGGCATGACACACTATCCAAGTTTTTATGTGGATTTTGTGCAGGTAATCTTGGAAAGACTGCTAGATTTTCTGTATTTCTTCCCCTTGTGCAACTCTATTCATTATCTTCATGGTCATTTGTTTGCTTCCATTGGTTGATAAGCAAGTATCCTATGGAATGATGTATCTTTAGACACATAATGAGAATGGCATGTTGATTATATTTCTGTGTTTAGTACAAGTACTTATTTTCCTGTTCATTCATCCATCCATGTATCTATAACAAAACATCACTTTCTAGCAATCACTCCTATTTATCACAGTAGCTTGCTGGTTGGTCTGCCTGCCACAATTCTTTCTTTTTCCTCATTACATTTAGCTGCCAAAGTGATTTTTCTAATGTACGGGTTTGATCATATCATTTCAATATTTAATAAACTCCAATATTTCCTATAACATCCAGAATCACAAACTATTTGGTATTCAATTGTAGGAACATATATTTGTGTATTTTGAAGGAATAAAAGGTATTTGCATGATAGAAAAAAAATACACTAGTCACATGGTGAATTGCCTATGTTTCTTAATCACTTCCAAGTCACCTGATCCAGACAAATCTAGTCAAGGACTGAAAAAAAAATCTGGAAGTGATTACTGGGTTATTAGTTCTATTTGAAAGACCACAAAGAATCTTTTCCACTGTAATTATTATGTATATTGCTCTCCTTATTATGCTTACCTTACTCTCCCTACCAGTAAGTATACATTCTTTGAATCTCTCATATTCTTTGCCTTTTAAGAAAATTTCATTTTTTAAACAGTCATTTAAAAAATTATGTTTTGTATTTTTCCTCTCCTACTGCTTCCCCTCCCAGAAAGCAAGCAATATGCTATTCAATATACACATGAAATTATGCAAAACATTTTCATATGAGCTATGCTGCCCCCCAAAAGTAAGAAAAATAAAATGAAAAAATTGTGCTTCAATCTCAATTCAGACTCTATCAGTTCCTTCTCTGGAGGTGGACTGCATTTTTCATTATTAAGGCCTCTGAAATTTTCTTGGGATAATTGTATTGATCAGAATAGTTGTCATTCTCTGTTGTTCATCATACAATATTGCTGTTATTGCATACAATGTTTTCCTGGTTCTTCATTTCACTTTGCATCAGTTTATGCAAGTCTTCCCAAGTTTTTCTGAAACCATCCTGCTTGTCATTTCTTATAATACAAGTAGTATTCCATCACAATTATATTACATATATACATATGTCTCCATTCCCTAACTCAGGGCTTCTTATATATTTTTTCCAATTGTGACTTCTTTTCACCTTTTCACATTTTTATGTGACCCTGGGTATATAGGTATATAAAACAGATATACAAATCAAACACTTACTGATGATAAATCATAATTCGTGACTCCCACATTTAGTTACCAGATCCCTATTTGGGGTCATGAACCACTTTTTAAGAAACTAAGTCCTCACAGTCATCCTCACAATTTCCAATTTTTTTTCCAGCACACAAAAAAATTTGTTACACAGAGTTTTGTACATATATTTCCTTTTCCTTTTTCTTTGGATTCTTTGGGATGTAAAACTTAGTTATGGTATTGATGGGTCCAAAAGATATGCCTAGTTTTTTAGCCTTTTGGGCATGACAATTCCATCAAGAATGCATTGGTGTTGACAAATGGTCAAAAGATATGAACAGACAATTTTCAGACAAAGAAATTGAAACTATTTCTGGTCACATGAAAAGGTGCTCCAAGTCACTATTGATCAGAGAAATGCAAATTAAGACAACTCTGAGATACCACTACACACCTGTCAGATTGGCTAAAATGACAGGAAATGATAATGATAGCTGTTGGAGGGGATGTGGGAAAACTGGGACACTGATACATTGTTGGTGGAACTGTGAACGGATCCAACCATTCTGGAGAGCAATTTGGAGCTATGCTCAAAAAGTTATCAAACAGTGCATACCCTTTGACCCAGCAGTGTTTTTACTGGGCCTATATCCCAAAGAGATTTTAAAGGAGGGAAAGGGACCCACATGTGCAAAAATGTTTGTGGCAGCCCTTTTTGTAGTGGCAAGAAACTGGAAATTGAAAAGATGCCCATCAATTGGAGAATGGCTGAATAAATTATGGTATATGAATGTTATGGAATATTATTGTTCTGTAAGAAATGACCAACAGGAGGACTTCAGAGAGGATTGGAGAGACTTGCATGAACTGATGCTGAGTGAAATCAGCAGAACCAGGAGAACATTATACACAGCAACAAGACTATACGATGATCAATTTTGATGGACATGGTTCTCTTCAACAATGATGTGATTCAAACCAGTTGTTCTGCGATGAAGATAGTCATATACATCCAGAGAGAGGCCTGTGGGAACTGAGAGTGAACCACAACACAGCATTTTAACGCTTTCTGTGAATATTTCCATGCATTCTGTTTTCCTTCTTAGGTTGTTTTTTCCTCCTTCTCTTTCTAGATCTGATGTTTCTTGTGCAGTAAGATAACTGTATAGATATGTATACATGTATTGTATTTGTCATATAATTTATCCTATCTAGCATGTATTAAATTACCTGTCATCTAGGGGTGCGGGGTCGGGGGAAGGAAAGGAAAAGCTTGGGAAAAAAAAAAGTTTTTTTTGCAAAGGTCAATGTTGAAAGGTCACTCATATGTTTTGTAAATAAAAAGCTTTATAAAAAAAAAAAAAAAAAAAAAAAAAAAGAATGCATTGGTGGCCCAATTTTTCCACATCCTCCCCAGCAAGTCAATCTGATAAATTTGAGATGGTGCCTTAGAATGCTCTAAATGCTGATTTAGAGCATTTCTTCATATGACTAAAGATAGCTTTGATTTCTTTTTTCTGAAAACTGCTTGTTCTCATTTTCTTTGACCATTTATCAGCTGGGGAATAGCTTTTATTTTTATGTTGGGCTCAATTACCTATATGAGAAATATAGGCCTAAATGAGAAATTAGGCCTTAGAGAAATTTACTATAAATCCTCTCCCCTGTCCCCACCAGTTCCATTTTCCTTCTAATTTCGACTACATTGGTTTTGTTTGTGCAAATTTTTTTAATGTAATCGAAATTATCCTCTTTACTTCTTGTGATGCTCTTTTTTTGATCATAAATTCTTCCCTCATCCATAGTTATGACAGATAAAAATTTCCATATTATGTTAATTTACTTATATCACTCTTCATGCCTAAATCATGTTTGACCATATCTTGATATATGTGTGAGATGTAGGTCATTTAATTTTCTGCCAACTGCTTTTTAGTTTTCCCAGTTTTTTTGTGAAATAGGAAGTTCTTGTCCCAAAAGCTTAAATCTTTGGGCTGATCAAACACTAGATTACGAGGGTTATTTACTATATTTACTACTGTGTTTTGTTTATTTAATCTATTCCACTAATCCTCTGCTCTATTTCTTAACCAGTACTAGATTCTTTTGATTACCATTTTCAAATACAGTTTGAAATGTGGTGTTGTGAGGCCACAATTCTTCACATTTTTTTTTTTTTACTGATTCCTTTGATATTCTTGACCTTTTGTTTTTCCAGGTGAATATTAATTTTTGTAGCTCTGTAGAACTTTTTGGTACTTTGGTATGGCACTGAATAAGTAGAATTGTTATTTTTTTATTATGTTGACTCAACTTATCCATAAGCAATTATTTCTCCAATTATTTAAATCTGTCTTCATGTGAAAAATGTTTTGTTGTTTTTACATAGTATCTGGAGGTTTATCTTGGCAGGTGGAAAAAACAAATGTTGGATAGAGAGGCAGAAGACAAAGATAATTTAAAGCCTAAGACTAAAGGGATGGTAGTTATCTTTTCCTTTATGGTTGTCTTGTTATCTGTACATGTTTTGTAGGCATATTGTATGTAATAAACCATCTCCTTTAAAATGTAAATTCCCTGAGGGTAAGAACTATTTCATTTCTGTTCAGTATTTTCACATATTAATGTGTATAATAAACTCTTGGTGGTTTATTGGAAGAAATGCACTGCTGGTGCATTTTTAGCTATTATGGAGAAGATGCCGAGTTTAATTTTTAGACATTGTGACTTTAAATTTATGGCAGGATATTCAGTAAGAGCTAGAGATGCATGCTGCATGTCTGAAAAAAATCTGAAGGTCAAATAGAGATTTGGGGTAATTTTTATGTATTTAATAGGCTATGAAGGAAATCAGTCAAGGATTGAGCAAAGTATCTTTGGCTTCTAATTTGATAAGTGACACCCCATAACCTCAGATTGATTGGAAGATGCCCCATTAGTTCCAAATAATAGCACTTTGAGAGAAACTTCCTTTGATCTGCTTCTGATTATACAGTTGTGTAGGTATGGGAAGACAAGTCATCCTCAGGTTATTTATGGACTTTAAAGAACTTCTACTTTGTTTCAGATGATGAAATTTGTTTAAATAATAGGAGCTTCTCTTCTCTAAAGCAGTAGGTCAGATATTTTGGAAGGTGATATTGAGACACAGATAAAAGAACATCAGCAAAGAGAAGGGTAGGAAGCCTAAAGAGGCCAAAGAAAAGGAAAAAGAACATCTTTCAGGGTCTGAGAATGAAGCTTTAGAAGAAAGTGGAAGCCAACTCTAATAGATTTAGAGCTGGAAGGGTCTTTAATCTAGTTCCTATAATTTTATAGATGAAAGGAAAAGAAAAACGATACAATCTTAATATCTGCTTGTGAGCCTCATGCAAAAGACCTGTTGCTGTAAAAAATAAGACCAACTTAGAAATCCTTTATGTTCCCAGGTAGAAAGGAAATAAAGAGTGGCCCACTTAATGCTTCAGAGGGTCTTGCAAAACAGTACCCACCATCATGGGGTTTTGTGGCTGGCTTAGCCTCTAGGCTCAAGTGGAAGACTAGATAGGAAGACTCTCTTTTGGTATTATAGGATGACTGGAAATCAGAATGATCAGTCTGATGAAAAGGAAAGAGGTCTCCTCATCAACCTGAAGATGGGGCAGTTTAGATATACTTTCTATTCACAGCCTTTCTAGAACACTCCCATTCACATTTTGCATTTTCATGAAACCAAAGGTGAATCCCCAAATGGCTCAGATACCAAAGGCATCTGTCACAGAACTTTAAGCTAAGGATGGTTCAGTAGCTTTCCAGTTTCATGAACTCCAGACAATGTTTTTGCTGTATTGAAGCAGCCACGCTTGTTCTTTGAATGGTAGTCCAATGGACAGATATCACAAATAGATGAATTTGCAGACAAAAACATGCCTTAGAGATTCATACCAAACAATAACAAAAATAAAAAATTTTATTGTTATTTTATGGTACAATTCTTTCATACAAACAAATAAAATGTTAAATTAGAAGGTTTACAACCTCTTTTGGAAAACAATGAGAATATATATATATATATATATATATATATATATATATATATATATATACACACACATATACACAAATTCCTTATATTTTTTCTCTGTTTCCAAATGTGCACATTTTATTTCATCTAGTTCTCATAACATACAGTGCTGCCAAAAATTCAGTTTAAAATAAAAAAATCTCTTCTCAAGGAGGAGAAGACAATTAAACACAAAGACATACATTACCTGAATTTGAGATTTCCAGGATCACTACCATCAATCTCAGCTTTAGGAAATGCCCAACATCACATTTCATTTCAATTATTCACAGCTAAATTTGAGCTTGTAATGCTTGCTCTACAAAAGCTATAAACTCAACTGTGACCAGTTGAATTTATTTATGAACTTACACTCCATTCATTCAATCTATCTCCTGACCTTAAAAAAGGAATTGTTACAAATAATATGTAAATATAATTGGGATTTGGAATTTGTTGGTTTAAACACAATCTAATGTTCTAAAGTCACAATTTTAAACAAATGATAGTTTTAATTACTCTTTACTTTGGAAGGTAGGTTTGGGAAAAGCCGCTTTAATGAAGGACAAAGGTAAAACTGGAAAAGGGAAATGAAAAATTCTGAACACAGAGAAAAACTTATTCTCTTCCAAATTGTAGGGGAAACTACTATCTGATAGGCTATCTCAGGGTACTCATTTAAGAATTTCACAAGAAAAACAGAAATTGCTTTCTTGGCACAAAAAAATGGACCACGTTAAATAACAATGTAATCGTATAATCATACATTTTTCTCTAAAGCTTTTTCATTTCTACTACATGAGGAATAGCTTATGTAATAAAATGAGTTATTTATACAATCATTCAACACAGGTGTTTTCTTCTAGATAATTTAGTATGAAATCAGTTGACATTTTCTCTATAAACAAAATGTGGTACCATGGCATTATTTCCTCTTATCCATCAAAAATAATTTATCTTCCATCATTCTTGCTTGTTTGAATAGCTTGCGAAATTCTTTTGGCTCCAGGTTCCATGTCTTTTTCTTTTCTTTCTTTTTCTTTTTTTTTTTTGGCATTCTGCTTTTTCTCCAAGGCATATAGATTCCTGTTCCTTGAAGCTCTAATACTCATCTGATAAAGGAACCGGAACAACAACTCCCTGGCGGTGGAGCTCTCGGAGAACGTCTAATATGGAGTCTAATTCTACACGGAATTTTTCTAGTTCCTGATTCTTTAGCTGCGCCAGCCTTTTCCATTTTTCCACTTCTTTTTCTTGTTCCGTTTCAACCACCTGGCGCGTCTGTTGTATTATCTATAATGAAGCATTTTCAAGTTATATCCACATATCCAAATAAATCTTTTGGGCTTGTTCTGAATCACTAAAGCAAGCAGCACATGAGATAGAGAACTTGCTATCCCCAAGCAGATCTTAGGCAGAAGGGGAAACTTGCAACAATTCAACACTGATAAATGAATTTCATTTTCTTTATCAAAACAATATTTAGGCTGGGGCATTTACTTTTATGTCACCAATACATGAGGATTTAAATACTAACTTGTATCAAATATTACCTAACTTTCTGAAACAATTTAAGAAGTTGTAAATTGTTCATATATTAAGGCAAAATTCTCTTGTTTTTTAAGAGCTTTAACACCTAAAGACAAAGGTCAGAAAGCCAGGGAATGGAAGAGAAGAAAATTCGTATATTTAGCCAGGCACTGGGCTAAGTGCTTTATGAATACTATCTCATGACAATTCTGGGAGATAGGTATTATAATTATCATCTCCATACCAGATAAGGAAAGTGATTTGGCCAAAGTCACACAGCTAGTAACTATCTGTGATAGGATCTGAATTCAGTTCTTTAATTTCATCCCTAGCTCTCGATCCACTGTGCCACCTAATTGCCCTAGAACCAAATTCTAGAGGCAGGAAGCTTAGAATAGTGTTTACATTTGTAAATAAAATTTTACTATATTTAAAAAAATGAAAAACAAAACAAAAGCAAAATTCCTGTAACTGAGCCCTTAGGATGTAGTTAGAAAGAAGGTCTCTAGAACCAGAAAATGGTAGCTTCTGCTTTCTGTGAATATGCTGAAATATAGTTAAATATTTAGCAGAATGATTACACTGAGCATTTTCTTAGGCTGAGATGGATCTCAGTTTTCTCGTCTGCAAAACATGGTTGCTAGATTAGATTATTTTTAAGGTCCTCTTCTAGTTCTGATGTTTCTTAGTGACAAGGGGGCTTACCAGCTTCAAAGTGCTTCATAATAATCTTACACTAAATAAGATACATATAACCTACTATGGGAAGTAGTAGCAGAGGAAATCTTCCCTGGATAAAAGAACAGATGTTCCTAAACATGACATATCCTAAATCTGCCACAGATAGTTTGTGTATGTTTACCTGGATTCTAATAGCTGGATTAGATAATTTCATTACAATTCTTAAATTCAATTAAATCAAATCAAGGTTTATTGCTTCACTTGTTTGCAATGGCATTAGGTTAGATATTGTGGTAGACATAGAGGGAAATATAAAATAAAGCAAGATGGAACTATAATTTTTAATTGCAAATTGCAAATATATTTTTATAAGATGTAGATCCCCATATTCAGGATTCAGTATTTTCATTAATTAGATTCAAAATTATTTAAGCATGAAGAATTACTGTTGCTCAGAATTAGTAGCTTTTTGCTGACCTGGCACTAGTTATTTAAATATTTAATATAAACAAGTACAGTATATTCCTCTGGATTTTCAGACATGGTAAAAATATAGGTCAATGTTTCTATGTGCCTGGGTGCAGTTCTGAAGAGCTGTAACATGAGACAGAGTTAGACAATAAAATACAGATCTCTATACAGGTTCATTTAAGCTGTAATTCAGGATTTTAGCCTGGGTCATAAGGTTGTTTTTTTTTTTTTTTTTTAAGTATTTTGATAACCATATTTCAATGTAATTGGTTTCCTTGGGAATCTTATGTATTTTATACATTAAACATTACACTTTAAAAAAACAAAAAGAAAAACATAATTATTCTGAGAAGAGGTCTAGACTTTGCCAGATTGTAAAAGGAGTCCATGACAGAAGAAAGGCTAAAAACCCTTACTCTGAGTTTATTTAGATTAATGTCCAGAATTAATATGGCGTCTTACTATATGATATATGTAAATGATTTATGAAAATTCTTTTTGGTAAAATTCCACAATTATATGAAATATTTTGGGCTCATTATTTCTTGCCTCTTGTTTCAACCAAGAGTGTCCCACAAGTCCTATTTTTTGGTTATAAGTACTACATCTACAGCACAGATTCTTTAGTAATCAAATGTTTACTTGTAATGAAAATTGTGCCATCAAAATATAGGTTAAGGAAGCAAATGTTTAAAACATTCACTATCCACTTGGACACATTACTAATAACACTACATTACAGCATGACATGCTAGAGCTTTCTGGTGACATTTCAGTACAACTTAATTTAATGTGATACACTAATGATGCAATGTTGATGGGTTTTTAGTAATAGGGTGATTTCTGAATACCTGAAAAATAAGTCTAACAGTGTGATATCAGACAAATAGAGAAATTATTCTGCTTTTTTTTTCTTATCCATCTTTCTGAATTATCTCTTAGCTTTTTGATCACTGAAATGGCCAAATGTTTGACTTTATAGTATCATGTGCCTCAATTTTACCATATAACCTTAAATTGGTCATACATGTATGATTCTGCCAAATTATGTCATGTGTTCAATGGTTTTATATCTCATTCACATTTTTATTTTCCATTAGCACATTAAAAATCTGGTTGACTATCAGATGAAATTCTATTTATTTAATTTACTATAACCACATGACATTACTAGTTATAATGGCAATAAATTAGTGGCTATCATCGTATATGTAATATCATATTTCTAATCTAGTTTTTTTAAAGCTTGCAAAATGCTTTACAAGTATTATCATTATTATGATCCTTACAACAAAGCAGGTGCTTTATCTCCATTTTTACAGATAAGGAAATTTAGACCAAAAAAAAGCATAAAGTAGCTCGCTCAGGGTTGCACAATTAGTTAAATGTATGAGGCAGAATTTGAATGCAGGTCTTTCGGATCCCAGGTCCAGTGCTCAGCCTACTGCACCACTTACCTGCCTCTACAGCTGCATATGTCTGATATACATTCAGACTATATATATTATTGAAGTGAACTGTATGTAACTATGCCAAGGCCTGTGCCTACATGCTCTATTTGCATGAATAAAAATGATTGGTTGTTAAGAATGGGCAAAATGACATAAACAATTTCCTGACTCATCCAAAGAACTGGACTTACATATTTTTGCACTTTATCTAACAATACATTGCAAAATGAAATTAATTAATCCTACTTCCCTATCAGAGAGAGAACAATCTCATCAACTAAGAAATCCCACTCTGGCCCAACAGACCAATCAATGCAGTTTTTGTATAATTACAGGACCTATAATTTTACCTGTTGCAGCTCTTGCTCTCTTTGTACATGCCTCATTTCCATGTGTTTGATTTTCCTTTCTAGACCCATGAAATGTTTCATTTCTGGAGTATGGCTTTCTTTAGCCTCTTGCAATTCTTCCAACAGTTTGGAAATCTATAATTAGAAGTGCAGACCAAAGAAGCTAAATACTACTTTCTCATATTACATACAAAAGTTGTTTCAATAGCACACAATCTGAAAGAATGAAGAATAGGCCCCCCCACCCCTTTTTTTCTTTTTGCTGAGGCAATTCGTGTTAAGTGACTTGCCCAGGTTCACACAGCTAGGGAATGTTAAGTGTCTGACACCAGATTTGAACTCAGGTCCTCCTGACTTCAGGGCTGGTGCTCTATCCACTGCGCCACCTAGCTGCTGAAGAACAGGCCCTTTCACATTTTTTTTTTTTTTTTTAAATGTTTAGGATCAAAAAGTACCTTCTTATTAGGATAAATGTGGAATTACTCAGTAACTGACACCTTCATCTATTTTCTCCCATTCCTAGACTTTTATCTTGGTGTGTTCAGGTCTTAAGCTGTAAGTGGGGGCAGATACAATCACCACCTTTACTATATGAAATCTTGCCAGTTCTGATGCTCACTTTGGGGCTTTGCTCAGCTACCATATTTCCCCATTTTCTGTGAAAGCAGTGGGAAGGCTATAAATCAATCTTGACTGAAACTGAGACTTTCGACATCAGAAGGCTTACAGTTATTGTCCTTTACTTGCATCTACTTAAAAACTTAAGCTCCAGAACCAGGAGAACATTATACAGCAAGACTATGTGATCAACTATGACAGACTTAGCTCTTCTCAGCAATGTGGTGATCCTAGACAATTCCAATAGACTTGGGATGGAATATGCCATCTGCATCGAGAAAAAGAGAACTATGGAGACTGAATGTGGATCAAAACAGAGTATTTTTCCCCTTTTTGTTTGCTTTTTACTTTCTTGTGTTTCTTTCCCCTTTTGGTCTGATTTTTTTTTTTGAACAACATGACAAATAAAGAAATATGTTTAAAAGGATTGTTCATGTCTAACCTATATTGAATTGTTTGCTGTCTTGGGAAAGAGACGATTTAAGGGAGAAAGGGAGAAAAAATATGGAACACAAAATCTTATAAAAGTGAATTTTGAGAACTATTTTTACATGTATTTGGAAAAATAAAATACTACTGAGGGGAAAAAAAAACTTATGGGGTTAAAAAAACAAGGCGAACTGTGGAGGTTTGAGGAGGAACTGAAGTTTGGAATAGCTGTTGTGGCAAAAGGGGAAGTCAAATATTTGGGGAGCTCTATTCAGCAGCTTGTGAAAAGGAGCAAAGGTGATGGGTAGAGGGAGTCATCCAAGGTTGGGGGTTGGCAAGCCATGATCAGTGATAGGACAAAGGGATAAAGAATTTGAGTATAAGGGATAATGTAGCATTTAACTGATTCACCAAGCATTGGGATAATGAAGAGAGGAAAGTGTGGTAAATGTAGGGATGATGACTTGGGAAAGAATGGAGGGGTGGAAGGACTAGAAGTCACAATAAGGATGAAGAACCAAATTTAGGGATCATAAAAAAGAAAAGAATGATTAAAGATTATGACCAGATAAAGAAGGTTTAGTTCTGTCATCTTGGAAGTGGAACATTTGTGAATAAAGCAAGATCAAAGGTATGACCTACAAACAAATGTGTGTGTGGCTGATATAAGGTGAAGGTACAGCCCATCGGAATTGAGAGGGTTGAGAACTGGAAAGTCAGGGAATATCAACATGCATATTCAGGTCTTCTAATATGAAGACAGGGGTTGCGGGGGAGAGAAAAACTGTGAACCATGTATTGCATTCATTGAAAGAGAACATCTTGGTGATGTTTAAATAGTGTGAACACCTCAAAGGAGGAGATGTTGCTGAGTTGGGAGAGGAGGATCTGGAAGTGGCAATGGAAAGAAAGTGCATTCTGATTTCTTAACCACAACCAGGGAATCAGGGGGTTTGAGTAAAAGTGCAGTTGCATTGGAAAAGATAGCAGCGACATCAGAGGGAGATAGTTCTCACTGCTGTGTCATAAGGAGGAGATGTGAGAAAGGCAAAGTTTTAAGGTGAAAGTTTATTATTATTCATCAGGTATTTTAGAAAGCACAGGGGAAAAAGTTGGATAGAACTGGAGTGGGACGTGTAGAAGGGTAGAGCTGAGGAAGTGAAGGTATGAATAGTTGAGGAAAGGAACAAAGAGATTTGTACTTTTAGCAGTTGAAGGTTCAGAGTACTTTTGAAAGTATGGTGATGGGGAAAAAAACAATCCCCTCCCCCAACTTCCCAGAAGTAGTTGATCCTCTCTCATTAGAAATCTTCAAGCAGAGTTTGAATGACTATTTGTCAAGTATAATAGAAATTCTTTTTAGGTATGAGTTGCTTAGGTTGCTTTTATCTTTCAAATTCTGTAATCCTTCTACTTGTAGACTAGGTATACATGAACATCATGTACATAATGTGTACAAACATTATGATAAAGATGATAAGCTTATTATCTTCACTGGCATGTATTTTAAGTTTTTCTTTTAAAAGGGGGACATTTATTTCATTGTTCCAGTTAACACTGAATAATTAGGTAGCTTTTTAGTTTCTTCTATACTACTAGATTCACTGGTAAAAATAAAAATTGCCTAAAATGCAAAATTTGTACCTTCTAAAAATAAAAAAAATAGGAATTGTTCAGAATACATATTGAGATTGTGTGTGTGTGTGCGTGTGTGTGTGTGTGTGTGTAAAATTAACTTTTTTTTTTCAGGAAAAAAACCCAGCTATTTCATCCTTATCTGTAACTTAAATTACATAAAGTATATTCTCTTTATAAAATTTTAATTAAAATCCAAATTGAAAAGAGAAGAATTAGGATTAATAAATTCATAGAATTAGGATTAATAAATTCTCTTAGTTTCTTCACTAAAGAACACTAACATTCCCCTGATTCTTAAATTCATCTAAGTTCAGATTTTAGGTACTCAAAAAAGTTAATTTTTCTTTCTCAGTTAATTTTTTTTCTTAGTAGTATTAAAGGTCATTATAAAAAGTATTCTTGGAAAAGGAAAAATGACTCAAAATATTTTTAAGGGGAGAACAAACTGTTTACATGGTGAAGAAAACTTTAAAAAGTCTTAAATGCAAGAATGTGATCTGGCCACAAAACAGAAAAAAACCATGTATGGCTCACTGAAAACCAATTAACAATGACAATCATGTTTTGAACAACTTGGGATCATAAAATTTCTATTTTTGAACATGATAGTCAAAAAATTGAGTATAATCATAAAAGTAACATGTAAAAAAAATTTAATTCTCAGAATAACACTATACAAAACTCTCGAGGAGTGTAAAGAAGGAAGATCATTATCAGACAATGAGATATTTCTGTCTTTTAGAAACCAAAGGCTGTTTGGACATTAATATAGAAAGCTGTAATTGCAAAATCCTTGGGGAGAGAATATGGTCCCTTATATATAGGTCTGATATGTTACTTGTTGAAGTAGACAGGTATGGGTTGAAATCATTATTTTATACATTTTAAAATAATATGTTCTTTCATGTTGAGGTAGAAGTATCAAATGTAAACATGGTGAGTCAGATTTGACAGTTGCAATACTCTTTGAAACATAAAGCAAAGGTAATAAAAGAGACCCTAACATATGAAAGGACATTGTTGACTCCCTACCATTTGTTGGAGCCACTTTCACAAAGATTACCAATGATCTTTCAAGTACTAGATCCAAAGGCCCTTTCTTAAGACTTCAATGCCTGACCTATTGCTGTGTTTTCTGCCAGTTTTCCTTTATTTTCTCTTCACTCCAACCTTTTCAATAGGTTCTTCCTTCATTTGACTGACTTCCTTCTCAGTTTCTTTTGCTGGAACATCATTCTTCTTTTAAACATTGTGTAAGCCATAGCTCTATATTGGATCTTTTTTTTCTGGTATTGTTGGAATTTTACCGTGTTTACTATTCTGTTGATATGAATTTCTGTTCACTTCTTTTTAAATAAGATTGGCTAAAGACTTACTACAGCTTTTAGTTATATTGATCACGTCTATAGTTTTTTGGTTTTCAGTTTGTTCATTCATATATATGTGTGATATATATATATATGTATATACATATATATCTTTATACATATTTTACATGTGTATGTAAAATATATACTTTCACTATCTCTACTTTTGTGCTCATTTTAGGTTTATTTATTTGTTGATTTTTTTAATTCTTTAAATGTACATTCAGATCATTGTGTTCACAAAGGGGAGAAGTTAATCCTGCTTTAAACTACTCTGGTTAAACCACTTTTGAAATAATGTGTTCAGTTCTGAGTACCACATTCTATAAAGTATGACTGTCAATTTAGAGAACATCCAGAGGAGTATGAATTATTGTTGCTGTTTCTGTTGGTACTTCATTTTTGAAGAGGACCAATGATATCACTATTGATGTATTTACTCCTATGTGCATTGTATTTAAGTGAGGCAGAATAGCACAAAGTCATTCACTTCTTTGTCTCCCAGAGTCATCAAACTCCAGTGGCAAGACAAAAGTCAAGAAGACCAATGATGGAATGCAGTGGAAGGCACTGGATTAAACTCTAAACTCTCCATATCACCTGCTTCAGCCACCTTTACAGTCCATTGAACAAATTGTTCTCATCTGCCCATCTCAAGTATAAACTGAATAGTGAGTAATCTCTCAAGGTCATGCAAAGTGCAGATCCGTAGAGGAAACTGAGGATATATAGCCTGAACAAAAGACCTGGGTTGAAGGGGATGGACAAAAACATGATAACCCTCTTTTCATCTGTTTTAAGGATTATCATGCGGAAAAGAATGAAACTTGTTCTGTTGGCTTTGGAGGGCAGAACTGGGAAAAATTTGAAAAAATTCCAGAAAGACAGATTTTTAGCTCAAAATATGAGTAACCCTCTAGTAATCATAGCTACCAAAAAATGAAATGGTTTTTTCCTCTCATTAGAGATGCTCAAATAAAAGCTAGAATATTTAGAGAGAAGTATTATACTATTATACTATTAATATAGATGGGCTCTGAGATCCCTCCTGGAATTTTACGATCCAAATCCATCTGCCTTATGATGTTATTTTATAATATCTAGACCCATTCCTAAATGAACCAATTGCTATATCATGGATTCTGCCTATCAATGACAATTTACAAAGACAGATATGAGTCATTAAGAAAGATAATATATGCATCTTCTAAATTCTGTTTTGAAATTTCCCTAAGTATTTTTGCCTTTTAACTTGGTAATGAGAAAAATAAGTCACAATCCATAGAAATAATTCTTTTTGTTTGTAAAAATCTCACATTTTATTGATTTATGACATATGTTCTTTCATTATTAAATTAATAATTTGTAATTGGAGAAAAAAGTTAAGTTTAGTATCTATTTTATATGAGAATGCTCTTGTTCATCCAATCATTAACATTTTGAGGGTAGACTGGGAAAAGAATAAATATTAGACATCAGTTCACAACATGGATAATTTGCTGAGGCATCTGACATGTAGTTGTATTTTCTGATATTTAGTTTTTTGTTTATAGAACACACAGAAAGAAGGATTTGACAGATATTGCAGAAATATCAAAATCACTATATATCATTTCCATCTCTCTTACCTCTTTTTGAAGGATTTCCTCTCGAACTTGAGAAATTGCTAAGGATTCTTTATTTCCTTGCAGCTCATTAACTTGTGTTTGGAGATGTTTTATAAGGACCTAGGGAAATGGGCCAAACATGCTACATTTAAAAAAACAAAAAACAAAAACCAAAACCTCTCAAACCTCACTTTTGAATGACTTTGAAAAAATACAAAAATAGTATTTCATAAGCATTTTGACTACTATTTTTACTGCATTATAGCTAATTTGAGGGATCAAAATTAAAATATACAATTCTCTTTTGAAGGATATTAAATAAACTGACCAAACAGGAATAATATCTCTTTCCCTTACATTCAGCACTTTAAAATAACGTACACTTTAAGGACAATTTGGAAACTTTCAACATTTTGGTTTCTACCAGTCTTTAAGGCTCAAAACCCTTATTACTCAACTGGATTCTGATTGATGCTATGCATTTTGAAATGGCAGATGTCTAAATCTAGGCATTATAAGCTGAATTGTTTATTATGCTGTTAGTTACAAAGCAGTGTAGAACCTTCCTTTTGTGCTTTGATTCTCTTGAATTGAAATTTTTAAAAAAAGTTTAAATTTTACTCAAATAGTACTTTTAAAATGTGTTAATGCATCTGTCTTAGAGTGTGACATAGTAGATATTTAGCATAGTATGTGTCAGCTGGCATTATTAGAACTATACTGTCAAAGGCTTATAAGTTATATGTTAAAGCATAATTGCTAGGAAAAAAAAGGTAATGGAGTCAGACAACTGACTAAATGATTTTGATGCAAAAGAAACAGGACCTCATATTTAAGAGTTTAAAAATCATCCTAAGTTCAACTGATCAAAACTTTATCTACCATGAATTTACTACATTTGTATAGTAAAAGCCACTTAAGGAAAAGTTTATTTCAGAAACCTGGGGATAAATTTGCATAAAACTATGGTATAGGTCCAAATATATTTTATCCCATAAACATAACATGCCTTTGAAAGGAAAAAAGAGGTACAATAAAATAAGTTTTGTATTAAAATGAATGAAATGAAAAAATGAAAAATAACAGTTATTTAAGCCTGATTGTGTGTGTGTGTGTGTGTGTATGGGGGGGGGACAGAGACTACATTGAGATCAATATAATTTTTCAATTTTTTCAGGGCTGATTTTTTTTAAATGGAAAAGTTAAAATTAGAGCATTGCCTTCCACAAAACCCCAATAATTTTCCATTCCTATTCCACAGACTAAAAATAGTTTTTAATTCTTCAAAAATTAAATGGTGTTCTATAATAGTCATTAAAAAAATCACTCGATAAAGTAAAAACAGAATTAATTTCATGTACCTCTTGTGTTGAGATTTTACGATTTAGTTCAGCTATTTTGGAAGAAGAATTTTCTATAGCATGTTGGCAGAGAAGTTTTTCTATTTCCCTCTGGTGAGAGGCTTTGAGGGCAGCAATATGTTCTGCTGCATCTTCTTTGATTCTAGAAAGATGAGAAAAAAAGGCTTAGTTAGCTATAATTACTTTTCTAGTTTCTACCAGCATTGAATTAATAAAGAACTATTTCTTTTTTTCTTTTCTTTTCTTTTCTTTCTTTCTTTCTTTCTTTTTTTTTTTTGGCTGAGGCAATTGGGGTTAAGTGACTTGCCCAGGGTCACACAGTTAGGAAGTGATTAAGTATCTGAGACTAGATTTGAACTCAGGTCTTCCTGACTTCAGGGCTGGTGCTCTATCTACTGCACTACCTCGCTGCCCTAACAAAGAACTATTTCAAGGGGCCTCATATTGTTGATGGGAATTATTGTTCTATTTGAATATAGAACAAAATTCCCAACTTCTAATCATTAAAAATGTACCTAAATCTTTTGATTGGATTTTGAGAACAATTAAAGTTTTATCTGCTTGAAGTTCCCAATAACAGTGGCTGGTATGTATGTATTTCTATATATCTATATATCACTTTAAAATTTGATAAAAGCTGAACATATGTTATCTCATTTGACAGTCACAATGCTGGGACATAGAAGCTATTATTATCTTCATTTTGCAGATAAGGAAACTGAGGCAGACAGGGTAAATGACTTACACAGGGTCACACAGCTAGTAAATATCAGAGAGAAGATTCAAACTCAAGTCTCCCTGACTCTATATTCCATGCTCTATCTGCTACTCTAACTACCTGTCTTTATTACAATTTTAATAGAGACTGTACTCATCACTTTTTGTTCCAAAATTTCTACCTGTGCTATACTAGAAACAGATTCCTGTTTGTGGAGTTGAACTGCTCTTTATACTAATTCTGGATGCTGACTATGAGCGTCAGAGGTAGTTTACTAAATGACAATATTGTCAAAGAATTGATGCCCTTACCATAATTAACAATTACCATATTATTAAAAATAATCATAAGGAAGTATAATGTAAATAAAAAGACCACTAAAAAGGTCTCGGATTCTCGAACTTACAGTCTTCTGATAGTATTATAATATACTGTTTTACTAAGTTCATTTAAATATTTACCTTTTCATATTACTTTCAGAGTGGGCGAGTGCTGCTTCAGATTTTGTTCTCTGCTCATTCATTTCAGAAGTCAGTCGTTTTAGCTCTTTTTTTAATTTGGAGTTTTCTTGTAAAACTTCTGAAGGATGGGAATCTGCAAAGGCATGCGGTTCATACAATTTGCTATCCAAGGTTTCTGGGAAAGACTCAGTAGTCCTTTTATTAGAGACCAAAAGATCCTTCTTCACCTTTTTGGAAGATCTTTCTTCACTTCCAGATTTATCAAATGGGTTCTGATTTGATAACATCAATCGTCTCTCTTTTTGAAGTTTTTCTATGGTTTTTGTAAGATCTTGTATTTCTCTTCCTTTTGCAGCCAGTTCCTGATTAAGTCTTACCAATCTGGCCTTTGTGTGAGCTTGTTCCACTTGGAATTCTAATGACTGGAAATCTTTATCATCTCTTTCATTATTCCTGAGTTCTAACTGGGCATTTTGATTTTTAAGAATTTCTATTTCACCTTCAAGAGTTTTCACAGTGACCTGATAGGCCTCCTTCATGTCACAAAGTTCTTGCTCCAGGGTCTTCATATTTGCTGAGTTTTCATGTTTCTTTTGCTCATCTGTTAATTTAATGGCAAGATTCTGTTCGAGCTCCATCAGGTGTTGTTCATATTGAATCTGGAAAAAATTAACATAATGCCCAAGAGCTTCTCTAAGTTCATTAATAGAATGCTATTGCCTGTTCATTTAGAATAAAAACAAAAAAATTCCCCCTATGAAAAAATGCATTGTGACTTCATTTACTCATTCATTTACCTATTGTCTCACATACACATAACACCCAGATCAAATAACTCCTCTTGCTCAGGAACCCTAGGTAGATAAATAAACAGATAAATGAATACTTAATGGTGTACTGTGCTCTAAATACTTGTTTCATAATTGTGAGCTGCTGATATACTGTTTTCTGAATTGTTTTTTCAAGTCCTTTAAACTAGATTATAAATTCTTTAAAGGATATGGTTAATTTCTCTCTCTGAAACTTGTCCAAAGCATCATCTATAGGTAAGGGCTTTTTGCATGATATAGGATGAATAAATAACTATACCATTAGGCAGCAATCTCTGAGTAAATCTGGTTATTATTTCTATCATAGAAATTGGGATGTCTCATAGGAGAAAAGGAAGTGAGCTGGGAACTTGCCAATGAAATGTTCAATAGGATAGAAAATAGATAACTTGAGTTATCCACTATCAGTCATGGAAATTCCAAATATGCTTCATACTTTCAAAATTAAATTCTTTATGTTATCCTTATTCATTAAACATCTCATCTATCTTTCATTTCCCAATGTTTTTCTGCTTGAGAAATTGGTAGCTTTTATTTTTCCCATTCATTGAACAAACATCTTCTAAATTCAAGGCAGCTAGGTGGTGCAGTGGATAGAGTTCTGGGCTTGGAGTCAGTGAGAATCATTTTAGGACCTCAAATCTGGCCACTTACTAGCTGAGTGACTCTGAGTAAATAACTTTATTTGCCTCAGTTTCCTCATCTGTCAAATGAGCTGGAGAAGGAAATGGCAAACCACTCCAGTACCTTTGCCAAGAAAACCCCAAATGGGGGTCACAAAGAATCAGACACGACTAAAATAAATGAACAAAAAAATTCAAGGTAGTTTTAGTAAGCATAGAGATTTGGGGGAATGTCTAGGGATACAATGATTTCTTAAACATTTTCTATGCTAAATTTACTCTCTCTTTCCTTTAATCAATCCTCTAAAGTTTGGTTAATAACAGAGGAAAGGGAATCATACTTGTTGAAAGCATATTTCCCCTTCTTCCTGTCTCTTTTATCTGCAAGAAAAAAATCATAGGCATTTTAAATTATAGAAATTTCAGATAGTTTCCTGTCTTTGGAATCACACTCTTCTAGTAGATATATAACAATTTATTCTTCTTTTGATAAGACAGTACTGATAAACATTCCTCTGTGATAGTTCTACTGATGAAATGAAAACATACTGTAGGAGGAACGTAATGTTAGGATACCATCATCATTCATGTTTCTCATTAGTGGCTGCCAGAAGTTACCCACAGAAGATGAGCAAATGGGACGTTTTAAAAAGTTGCTGACATAATTCTTGGAATGAACATGTCAAATGAACCCCTCTGTATAAACTCAACTTTGTTTGGACATCTAGTTTCTTGAATTCTTATCTGTACTAATAGACTCTGAAGGAAAGAGTGAGGCTGGTGACTGCACAGCCTTTCTCACATCCAATTCACTGCAAGTTGTGACATCTTCCTGATGTCATGGTCTTCTTTCAGAATGAAGAACAAATAATAATTTCTAAGTAATAGTAGCAGCTTTACTGGCCCAGTGCTTCTATTTGAACAATGCAGTTCTTCCTTTCTTTCCTTTCTTCCTTCCTCCCTTCCTTTTTACCTTCCTCCTTCCCTGCCTTCCTTGCTTCCTCCTTTTCTTCCTTCTCTCTTTTCCCTCCTCTCCTGTCCACGTAAAGAATCCAACCCTTACCTATGGGTATTCTGCCCGAAGCAATATAAATTTTGATCACTGAAACCCAGCAAGTTATCTTGGAGTTTACTGGCTAGATTTCTTTTTTTTATGGACCATTCTTTAAACTTAAACCACTGTGGCTGACTGGCTAACAATAGGCCACAGCCCAAGTTTCATTTAATCACTGTTTGGCTTCTGACTGCTCAGAGTGAGTGTAAATAGTAACTGTTTCTGTTTTGGCCAGTACCCTGCTGGTCTTCCCCTCCTGCACTTTTTTTTGGGGGGGGGACTAAGTAAGAGGTCATTCTTTGCCTTATTTCTCATATAACCTTAATCACTGAATTGCCTAATTCAAACTGAGACCTGGGAAAGACCTTAACTTTAAAAAGGTTTCTGAAGCAATCTGGAGCCATCTCCAGGTGCCCTGATTTATATCTTGGACTCAGATGTTTCTGGAGGAGAAAGTGAGATTGGTGACTTTGCACAACCATGCCTTACTTAAATCCAATTTACTTGCCAGTAATGATATCTTTGAGAACAAAGAACAAATAGCAATAACCAATGGGCCAAGTTTTCATGTTTATACTCTTGGATTCCAATGTTGCTACAATGCTAACCTGCCCCTTGATTATGCTTCTGATTTGCAGTCTGACTTAATGGTAAACTCAACTTCCTGTTAAGTTTTTTTTTTTAAATGACTGATGTCATTTTATATATATATATATATATATATATTTAATTTTTATTTTATTTGCATAACATATGTGTGGGTAATTCTTCAACAATAACCCTTACATAGCTTTCCGTTACAAATTTTTCCCCCCAACTCCCTACCCCCTCCCCTAGATGGCAGGATATCCACTACATGTTAATTATGTTAAAATAGTTGGCAAATCGAATATATGTATACATATTTCCAAACTTATCATTGTTGTGCAAGAAAAATCGTATCTACACAAAAGATATATCATATAAAGGAAACACAATGTAAGCAAACATCAATCAAGAGTATGAGAATGTTATGTTGTGGTCCACATTTCACATCCCTCTCTATGGGTGTATATGGCTTTCTTCAGTGAACAATTGGAGGTGGTTTGAAACATTTCATTGTTGAAGGGAGCCATGTCCATCAGAATTGATTGTCATATAGTATTGTTGTTGCCGTGTATAATGATCTCCTGGTTTCCTGTTAAGTTTTGAGGAGAGTGAATTCTGTTGCTATGAATGACCTACTCTTTTACTACCTGAGATATTACTGCTGCATATCATTCCAGACCTGGTCAGCCTATCATGAGGGACTCTTAGGCACAGTCCTTGGCTACTCTTGGGCCTGTGTCAATGTGGGACCAGAAGGAACAAATGTGGGCAAAAATTGACAATGTTGACAGCTGCAAAAAAAATTTAGATAAGATGTTTAGGTAATAAGGGAAGTATTAGGCAAAATAAGTGCTGGGAGTTTCTCTAGATCTTCATTGATCTGTGCCATCCTACTATCCTTTTATCAGAAATAATATATTCTTACCTTTATTTTTTGAAATTGCTGTTCCATAGTACGAAGACTTTTTTTTGCTTCTTCATCTTTACCCTCAAGCTCAGTTTCTAATTTCTTTATGCGTTTTTCCATAAATTCAACTGTATTTTTAGATGAAATATCTGTTTCACCTGCTGCTGCTGCAGCCAATATTAAAGCAGGCAAAGAATTAGGATACCTTCTTTTTATAATTCCTTCCATTTCTTTAACCTATTAAAATATGATTTGGAACATGGAAATTAACAAGTACAGTGAATTGCTTAATATAAGTATAGTTTAGACTATATTCATCAAATCCATGCATAAAGAAATTTTTATGAATTGAGAATTTGTTGTGGACCTGTGAAAGGAAGGCAAGAAAGGGCTAGCACATGGTTCAAGGACACGTATGGAGATGGGTACAGAGAAGCAAGAGCAGGAGAAGGAACACCCAGGGGCCTACCTAGAACTGAAAAAAAGAAGATGAGGGAGCAAGGTTTGGAAGTGAAAGGGGAGCACACATGTGGGGGCCAGATATGGACACAGAGACTGAGAGGAGAAGACATAGAGAATAGGACAGATGATATGAAGAAGCTGGGGATGAGGCAGATGTAGGGAAAGGTGAGCAGAGTGAGGAAGATTTCTCTCAACACAGGAGGACTAAAGTCAAGCTCTGAATCTGGCCATGGGGGAATTCCCTTCTTCTATCCCTTCTTTGGCTTTCACAGGGAGATTTTTTTATTTTTTGGGGGGAGTGTTGAGGGGTAGAAGTACCAGGCAGGGGTAGGAACTGAGAGAGCGAGCATAGAACTGTACAGTAAAGTTAACATAGGTGATTGTTTTTTTGGAATGTGAATTTCTTTTAGAATTCTTTACATAAAAGTTAAATATGCAGACTGTCTGTAGTATAATATAGACCTTGTCTCCCTCATAGTTGATGATTAAAGAACCCCAGAAATTCAGAGTCTAAATTGTTCAAATGCCGAAGGGTGGTAGTGGAAAAAGTAGAATTTGAAACCAGATGAGTTGAATCTTGTCTCTGTCATTTATTTCTTGTGTGACTTTGGTCAAATAATTTCAATTTTATAGATTTCAATTTCCTCATCTGTAAAATGAGGAAACTGGACTGGACAGACATCTCCAAGGGCTCTTTCAACTCTATCTGTAATCCTCTTGCATTACCAGGAACTGTATCTAACATTTTTCCTAACTCAGTATTGTTAACAGCAGTAAAAATACTTTACATTTACCTAGAGCTGAATAGTTTACAAGAAAGTTTCATTTCTGTTATTTTTTTTTGGTAGTAGCTTTGAAAATTCACTAACTTCTACTAAAATTGAAGCAATTCAAAATGTGTCCTCTTAGGTAGAGGAAGGGACTAAATGACTAAGTTTGCTTCATAAAATGCTATTTTTGGTTAATCTATGGGGTCTAGGCAAAGATTATACTTTGTTTCAATTAATTCTTTGGAAAAGAACTAAAAACAAGATCACATAAAGAAAGGACAATTCAAATTACAACACACATACACATGTAAAAACAATGAATGAATTAAAGGAACAGCATAAATGGCATGATTCTCTTTTCTATATAGAATGAAAATTTAAAAGAAAGTTCTATATTCTTATTAACCACTTGAAAGCAAACAATTTTGAAAAACTTAATAACACTGATTAATGCAGTGATCTACATGATTCCAGAAGATGGAAGATGAAGCATACATCTTCATCTTCTATTGCCCTACTTTCTGTCAGAGAAATGATGCCAAATTGTAGAATGAGACAAATATTTTTGGATACAGATAATGGGATCATTTCTTTTGCCTAACTATTTATATTTGTTACAAAGAGAAAGAAAATAATTTTTCTTTGAATGATTATTGGAATTCACTTGTAAATCTATTTGATCCTGGATTTTTTTTCTTTGGGAAGTTTTTTGACTTTGTTATTTTTTTATTTTTTGGTATTGGATACTTATAATTTTGCAAATGTTCATTTCACTTATTACTTTGAGGGCATATAATTAGGTACAAGTTTCTAATCATTTTCTCTGTGTCATGACTTTCTCAATTTTACACTGCTAATTTAACTAGTATTTTTCTCTTCTATTAGTCTTTTAAACAACTCCTTGTTATATTAATTCCATGTTTTTTGTTTTAACTTATGGCTTTCCCATTGATTTTTAGTATTTATATTATTTTGGTTTGGCTGAGCTTTTTTTCATTTTTTACTTTTCTAATTTTTTAACTTCATTCCCAATTAGCTGAGTTGTTTTTTTCTGTTTTTTTTTTTTTTTTTTTTTTTGTTGATGAAAGAATTATTTTTCTGTAATCTGTAATTTGGTTGAATCTCAAAATTTTGCATATGCTATCTGTTGTCAATGTCTTTCGTGAAATGGTCTATTGTTTCTATTACTTGTTCTTTGATGCATAATTCTTTATAATAAAATTATTCAGTTTTCACTTAAGTTTGAATCCTTTTTTCAAATGTCCCTCATCGATAATAACATATTACTTTATGGATAATAAGGGAGTATTTAATATTTCTGCTTTTCTGCATTTTTAATGCCTTAGTTCAGAGTTATTTTTTTTTTGTAAAGGTATTGTACACAGATGAGAACTATGCATACTCTATTCCATTTTCTTTTATTAATCACTAACTTTTCTAAAGTCCTACTCAGATCCTTAACTTCTTTTTTGCTTATCTTTTTAATAGGTTTGTTAATCAATACATGTTATTGTTGTTTTAGTCATGTCCGATTTCATATGGCAAAGATACTAGAGTGGGCTGCCATTTCTTTCTCCAGTTCATTTGAAAGATGACAAAATTTGAAGAAAACAAGGGTAAGTAACTTGTACAGAGTTACAAACCTAGTGTCTAAGGCTGGACTTGAATTGAAGAAGATGAATCTTCCTGAAACCAGGCCTACCATGTTTTTCTGGACATCTGATGATTCTTAAATCCCCTCACTCTGTTTTTTAGATAGTAGAAACTTTAACATGTTCTTCTAACCTCTTGGTCTTTTGGCTCTATTTTAATTTGTCTTGATGTCTTACAGAATCATTGTGGTTTATTCACTTAACTTTATTTTTCAGAGTTCACTACCTGGGTAAAGTTTTCCATCTTTTGTTTTAAGTTATTATTTTTTCTGGTTTTTTTAGGGGCTCTAATTTCATCAAAAAAACTTCTTGCCTCAAGCTATTTTTTTCTTTGAGAGATTATTTGTTAAGTGGGTCACATTCAATTTTTCTGGTTTTACCTCTTAAGCTTTTCTTAAGCTGCTATATTTTTTCATTGATTTCAGTGTTTTCACTTTCCTCATATTTGCATCCTTGTGTCTTAGATTGGGATTTTGTGCTTGGACTTTTTTTTGGAAATCTTTAGTTTCTACAGAACACTTATTTCAAATATACTTCTCTGCCCTTCCTTAAGCATTCTTAAAAAATAAGTTTAAAAAAGCAGTTCAGAAAAACTAACCAACACATTAACTGTCTGATAGTATATTTCATCATCCAAAGACTTCAAGGTCTCTAATCAATTAATCAATTGACAATCACTTATTAAGCACTTACTTATGATAGGCACTATATTGTATGCTAGGAATACAAATAAAAAAAAATAAACAATTCCTACTTTAAATGAATTTACATTTTAGTGAGACAGAAAATTACTTATACAAAATATCCCAAAAGTCTTGGTACAGTTGGTAATAATAAAAAATGTAGCTACAAAGTTTAAAATTGCATTAAGGCTTTTAGGAAACTGTATAAATACAGAAATGATATATAGAGAATAAATGTAAATAAATAAAAAGTAGTAAACTATCACAGTTTAGGTGGACATAAGCAGTTGGGGGAGTGGTGGTAACAAAAGGCTTCATATTCGGCTTGAGCTGAATCTTTAAGGAAGAAAGAGAGTTTATGTTCTTGAGGTGAGGAAAAGACTACATTCTAGGCATGAGGACTGTCTAATACAAAGACCCAGAGATGGGAGTTTGGTGTATGATGGAAGAGAGAGTGGGACAGGGAAAAGGAGAAAAAGAAAAGGGAAAAAGAAAGAATGGATTATAGATGAGAAAGGAGGAGAGGGGAGTTAATGAGGAGAAAGGAGATTACAGATTACAAGGGGGATTTGGTAATTAAAACTATTCACTAGATCAAATATGATCACTACATTTGAAAGATAGCATTCTATTACTTTTTTTGTTGTTATTTAGATCACAGCTTGTTAAACTGTGGGTCACAGCTTGTTAAACTGTGGGTCACAGCCCCCTAGGGGATCATGAAAGTGAATGCGAGGGGGGTCACAAAAAATTTGGTAACAGTAAAAGGATTCAGAGCACAATGACCAAAAATCAATTCTAAATCAAGCACATAATGAATCTGAAGTGTTTCTGGCACCACTTGTCTGTATTGCATCATGCAACTTCTTGGTTCTGAACACCAGAACATGCACACTTTGCACTGAGCATGCACAAATGATGCTAGAAATCCCTCAGCTCAGATTTGAGATGAGAGAGCATAACATTTTCTTGGGCAACAAGGAGTCACGAGTGGAAAAAGTTTAAGAATCCCTGATTAGATGACTGTAGGTACTGTGAATATTGACTTCTTATCTCACCTGTCATTCATTTGTATAGATTTTCCTATGCTTCTCTAAGTTCTTCATTTATTTATCACTTCTTACGGTATAGCATTTCTTCTTGACATCAATATCCCCCAATTTGTTCAGTGATTCCAAATATAAGAACCTATTTTATTTTATTTTATTTTTTTTTTACTACAAAGTAGTACCGTAAGTACTTAGGTGTATATGAGAACTTTCTATCTTTGACCTTCTTGTCATATACATTTCACAGTGGAATATATAGGTCAAAGAGTATGGATTCTCTAGTCATCACTTTTAAAAAGCATTAATTTAAACTTCTTTCTAAAACAAGCAGCTGAAATTTTAAAAAAGTTTTGTTAATATGTGAAATATGCATATGGTGTGTAGCCCATGAAAAAACATTTCAGCTGGTTTCAATGGGTGATCAGTCCTGGAAACTGCCTGCTTTTTTTCTTTGCTGGTGGTGAATGGACAGTTTATTAGTTTATCTATCTTAAAATAGTACATCCAATAGCCAATATTGAATATCTCTCTCGTTTGCCATCTTTGCTAATTTGCTGGAGTTGAGGTTTAAAATACGCATTTCTCTTTATTATTAACAATTTAGAACAATATTTATGTGGTTGTTAATAGTATACAATTCTATTTATGAGTGTTTATATCCATTGACCATTTACCCATTGGAGAATTATACTTGATTTCATATTTTTTGTGTTAATTGCATACACACACCCACACACACAAATATATTTCACTACTTTGTTAGTGTTTTCTTAACTTTTTTATCACAAATATTTTTAACCTTATAGAGAGCCATGTTAAAATATACAAATGAGAATTAAAGATCTAAAGTAATATCATTAGTGTTTACCAAGGGAAAACAAAATTATTTTTCCTCAGAGAGCAAAAAAAAAATTACATCGGTTAAAAAATACTTTAATATGAAATCAAATCTAACACATACTTGTCGTTCAAGATCCTGAATCTTTTTAGCATCAACTGCTCTGTCTTTCAAACGTGATTTCTGTTGTGCAGACTGATTCCCAGTTTCTGTTTTCAGTTTCTCAACCTGTTTAACCACAAGAAAATAACATACTGAAAAGGCAGTTTTGTTAATATGTAAAATATGCATATGGTGTGTAGCCCATGGAGGAATACTTCAGCTGGTTTCAATGGGTGATCAGTCCTGGAAACTATCTGCTTTTTTTCTTTGCTGGTGGTGAATGGTAATTTAATTCAACAAACATTTATGTGTCTACAATGCACAGGGCATTGTGATAAGCCCTGAGAATTCAATGATGAAATTAGACATAAAGGCTTGTAATCCAATAAGGAAAATAAATACATAAATATATATCACATAGTTGACCATAAATAAATATAAATATATAACTTATTTATTTATCTATCTATATATCTATATCTATATCACATAGATTGACAATAAAAGAGCCCCATCAAAGTGTCATGGGAAATTCATCTGCTAAGGAATTATGGAGCTCAATAAAAAGAATGGAACCTGTCTTTAGGACTGAAGAAAGGAAAGGAATTCAACTAGTCATGATAGGGAGAAAAGAGTCTGCTTCAAGACAAGAATATAAATAAAGGTAAGGAGATCAAAAAATATATATTAGGCTAAATAGAAAACAGGATGAAAGATGAAATTTAGGAGGGGAGAAAGTGGTAGGAGGAATCTAAGCGAAAAGCCTATTACAAAAATACTGTTGAAAAGTGACTGGAGACCAAATTACAATGGTGATAATGAAAGAGGGGGAAAATAGACAGCTTTGTAAGTTATGGTGGAATTGTGATCGACAAAACTTGACACTGGATGGAGAGATATGGGAGTAGGGTGAAGAACAGTTAAAGAAAATGGCTGTTAAGTCTGAGTAGTTAGAAGGATCATCACAAGATCCACAAAAAAGGAGAAGTTTAGAGAAAGGGCTAGTTGTGCAATAAAAATGACAATTTTTAAATTGTGAATATGAAGACATTCAGTGGGACATCCTTAAGGATATCTATCAGATTCCTGGAAGTGTGAGACATAGGGTTTGGGGTGAAATTGAGAAAATTTTGGAGGCATAGGGGGAGGACAGGAAAAGATAAAGATGGGGGAGAGAGAGAGGAAAGGAGACGAGAGTAAAGGGGAGGGGAGAGGAGAGGGGAGGGGACGAGAGGAGAAGAAAGGGAAGGGAAGGAGGATGGGAGAAGAAGAGGGGAAGGGAAGGGAGGGAAGTGAGAGAAGATAAGAGGAGAGGGACTAGAGCTGTCAAGAGAAGCATTTGGGGAAAGTCTCTTTCCCATCTTCCTCTTTCACCCATCTGCCCTTAATTCTTATATTAGAACAATCAAATATTAGTGCATTATTTTGCAAAAGCCAACATTACTACAATTAAGACTTGTGCTGCTCTACAATTTATACATCACTTAAGAATCAAAGATTTAAGATAAACACAAAAATCTTGTTCATACCTAGCAATGACATATAATCTATGATTATACCCAGGCATCAAAAACTACTTGTTACAAATTGAGGAGTCATGAGAAAAATGGTGTATTAGAATTGCTATAAAAGCAAACTAAATTATAACCACTACCTGGAGTTTGAGTTTCTCAATTTCTTCATTTGCCTCTCTAAGTCGAACAGCATCTTTATCCAAAAGTTCCTGATTTTCTGCATACCACTGTAATCTCTTCTGCAAGCGACTGATTTCTTGTTTGTGAGTTTCTTCTATGAGCTTTATCTCATGTGATTTCTCACCTATAAAATAAAACACTCCTAAACACACTGGAACCTTTTAAAATACAAAAAAAACAGAACAACAGAATCTTACAAATTGGAAGGAACCTCAGATGTGGGCCTTCTTAAATAGGTATCTGTCTACAACAAGGGTTCATTATCTAATGAATTCTCACAAAATTTGTTTTCAGTCACATATATTATCTCTGCCTTCCCTTAATTAAAAAAATAAACTCTCATAACAAATGCATAGTCCAGTAAAACAAATTTTATATACTTAAAATCTATGCCATTAAGGAAGTTTAAATTGATAAGATAGTTTGTACTTGGGAGTTCTGAACTACAAAAGGGGTAAGGGCCATCAGCTGTCCACATTAAGTCTGGTACCATTATGGTCAGCACTGAGGAGCTACTAGGCTACCTTCAAAAAGATGAACTGGTTCCTAGATGAGAAATGAGCAGGTCAAGGTTTCTGGGCAAACACAGTGGAGAAGGAAGGGCCAATAAGTGGCTGTTGCACTTCCAGCCTGAAAGTGACAGATCTATTTTCTTTTTTTTTTCTTTTTTTTTTAAATTAAAGCTTTTTATTTGTATAACATATGTATGGGTAGTTCCCCAGCATTGATCTTTACAAAGCTTTCCATTACAAATTTTACCCCCGGTCCCCTTCCCTCCCCTAGATGGCAGGAAGTCCACTACATGTTAATAATGTTGAAATACTTGACAAGTTGTGCAAGAAAGATCCTATCTATAAGAAAAAAAAAAAGAAAATCAGAGAAAGGAAACACAATGCAAGCAAACCTCAATAGAGAGCATGAAAATGTTATGTTGCGGGTGACAGATCTATTTTCAAGAAAAAGTTCTATACTAGGGGTTCTTAACCGTTTTTGTGCCACAAGGACTATTTTGGTAGTCTGGTGAAACATATGGACCTTTCCACGAAGTAATGTTCTTAAATGCATAAAATAAATAAGATTACAAAGGAAACCAATATATCAAAATATTAGAATTCCTTTTTACCATAACCCTGAGAAATGAGCATTCATTTTCTGCTTACAGATCTCCAGGAATAGGGATCCCAGTATGTTTGGAGGAGCTCTAATTGTTAAGAAATTTTTCTTTCATTGATCCTAAATGTGCCTGCCTGCTATTTCTACCCATTGTTTCTTTTTTCAAATTTTAAATGTTTTATTTTCCAATTACATGTAAAAACAATTTTTAATTAGTTTTTAAAAATTTTAAGTTCCTTTTTCCCTTACCCCCTCCCTCCATGAGATGGCAAACAATTTGATATAGATTATATAAGTTCATTCATGCAAAATATATTTACATATTAAACATGTCATGAAAGAAAACAGAATCCAAAATAAACCATCAAAAACCAAACCCTGAAATACAAAGAAAAAGTTGGTTTGGTCTATATTCAAACTCTATAAGTTCTTTTTCTGGGTGGAGGGTTATCATTTTTCATCATACTACTTATCCTAATTTAGTTTTTGAAGCCAAGTGGAAAATTCCTATACATTCTTTTAAATAATGATCCCTTAAATACTTAAGTTGTCCCCCCAATAAGGTGTTCTCTTCTCCAGTATAATCATTATCAATTCAAAACATGGTAGGACGTGAAGTGTCTCAAGTGCCTCCTTCACGATCCTAGCAATTATCCTCTGAATTTATCCCAGCAGTTTGTCAATATATCCCCCTTCTTCTGGATACCATAATGAGGTTATCCATAATTAAAATAATACTTAAAGAGCACTTTTAGGTTTGCAAACCACTACATATTTTATTCCATTTGATTCTCACAACAACCTTGTGGGGTGAATGCCTTAATTATGGCCATTTTACAGAGAAGACTGGCTGGAAGAGGTTAGATGACTGCCCACAGGTGAGAGATAGTTAAATGTCTGAGCTACGATTGAATTCAACTCTTCCTGACTTAAGTTTGTGGTCTCTCATTAATCTCTTTATACTTCCTTGGTGTTTGCACTCTTTTGTAAAAATTCCAAATTTTACTATTATGTAAACTATTTCTAGATATTTTTATTGATCTCCTGGAAATTTTCCCACTTATTAGGTCCAGGACTTTGCTTATAATTTATAGGTTTCTGGCCATTTACCTCATGAGAGAGCTCTGATACATGAAGGGAATTAGAATAAGATTCCCAAATACAATAAAATCTATGACACTGACCTGTATCATCTGAGATACCCTCATGTAGAAATGATAAAAGATCCAAGGGTACCTATCAATTAACACGAGGTTAGTAATGAGAACTTATAATACTGGGGTAAACAAAGTTCAAGATCACTGTACCTGGAGCCCAGTAACTGGGATACGGTGAAATTCTCTGCTCATTCTGTGGCATAAAAGAAAAGAGCACTTTTACTGATTTCTATAGTACTGAATGGTCTGATTGTTCTTCTTCATCTGGCGTCCCAATGCAGTTAGATGGGACTAAGAAAGGACACATCTATTTTTTGGCTGCTCTGACATAATGTTGACCATTAAGCTTGCAGTCCTCTTAAACTCTCAGAACTTTTATATTAAAACACAGTCTAAACATGCCTTCTCCAACCTGGCCTTGAGCAGTTATTATTTTGAAGCCCTGATCTGAACTTTAACTTAGCATAAGGTCTTACTCAGTACATACAAGATGATTTTGTGGGGGTGGTTGTCTTGTGACATGCCCATCAAATTATTTTTAATTCCTACAATGCTTTCTATATTAGATGAATTCTGTAGTTCTGCACCTATTATGCATATGCATATATGCATATCACTATGCACATAAGGATAAAAGATTTTGCTTCTTAGATTTTGAAACTGCAATTGTTATCTTTCCTCAATCTAAGGAATGTAAATCAATCAGTATTGCTTGCTACAGAATATGCACGTACACATACATTTATACATTGCTACAGTACATTCATACAAAGTGACCCAAAAGTCTTAGTGCAATTTTAGTTTTAATAAACATAGGTCTTATTTTCCTTTCTTGTGAAATCTATTAGAACTGCACATGTAGAATCTTACAGAATAAAAATGAGCTTTTCCATAAGTCCTTTTGATTTGTTATTTGATAGAACAATTCAAGTACTTTCTGGCATCTGCCAGATAATTTGAGAAGCAGAATTTCTTATGAATTGTTTTACCAAGGGACATGTATTAAATTTCCCTTGTTTTTGCTTTCACCCCTAGAAATAAGCCTCTTTTCTGAAGAACAACTTCACAGATAAAATATTCATCTGGGACTACATGACATCATAGCTAGGCCATCCCCTTGTTAGCTAACTCGGACAAAGGAGGAATGACTCTAGTTCTACTCTTATCCTCCATAACCAATGCTCCAAGACCCCAAGACATAGATCTGGAAGGGGTGGTAGAAGACAACTTTGTTTCCTGTTAATCATCATTCTAAAACCCCCTTTAAAAAAAGTAACATCTCCAACATACATTAGAGATGAGATTTTTTCCTATTTAAAAAAAGGAAGCTGGGTAACCATCTTTGGAGCTATCATACCACCATAATCTGGGAAAAGGTCACACCATGGCCCCCAATCTGGTAGTGGAATGTAAGGCTCATAACCATCCTATTCCCATTTCTAGCCTGCTGTAAAAACTACAATTGAATAAATCTTTTTTGGACACTTAAATCTAGTGCATGGGTTTTCTTTTCCTCTGGTATAGACATGTGGGTTTACCAAATAATTATTCAATTAGGGAGGCATTTTACAGCCAAATGAAGGAACTGAAATGGATAGGAAAAAAAAAAAGACCAAATTCTCTAATCTTTAAATTCACAAAACCAGGGTGTCCTCAGTCCAAATGATGTAGCAGGTGGCCCTAATTTGCACCATAATGGTACAAATATTTACTCAAAAGTAATCAGTCTGATGACCTCCATAGATGATTGGAAGAATGGTGGTATCCTTAATAGTAATAGAGAAATTAGGAAGAGGGGAGTTTTTAGGGACAGATAATGAATTTAGATTTGGACACGAGTTACAGTGTTTATAAGACATACAGTAGGAGATGTCTTATACACAGTTGGAGATGTGTAATAGGAGTTGGAGATGTCAAAATACAGATCAGGAGAGAGGTTAAGGCTGGATAAATCAATCTGAGAATCATCTGTTGAGAGATGATAATTGAAGCTAGGAGAGCTTATAAGATCATTAAGAAAAACAATATGGGGTAGCTAGATGTGTCTGTGGAGATAGAGCACTGGTCCTAGAGTCAAGAAGACCTGTCTTCAAATCTGGCTACATACACATATGTGAACTTGGGCAAATCACTTAACCCTAACTGCTTTGCCCCAGTATTAAGAAGGCCAAGGCAAATACTAGGAATATTCCTACAGTTAGCAGGCATAGTCTTTTCTGAATGAAGATACAGCAAAAATCCAGGAGCCAGAAAAAAAGTGGTCAGATAGGTAGAATGTGAACTAGGAGAGAAATGTTACAAAAACAGAGAGAGAATCAAAGGGAAAAAAGGATGAGTGACAGTGTCAAAGACTGCAGAAATGTCAACAAGGATGAAGACTGAAAAAAGGCAATTTAATCTGGCAATTAAAAGATCAGTGCTATGTGCAAAAATGTTTGTGGCAGCCCTTTTTGTAGTGGCAAGAAACTGGAAATTGAAAAGATGCCCATCAATTGGAGAATGGCTGAATAAATTATGGTATATGAATGTTATGGAATATTATTGTTCTGTAAGAAATGACCAACAGGAGGATTTCAGAAAGGATTGGAGAGACTTGCATGAACTGATGCTGAGTGAAATCAGCAGAACCAGGAGAACATTATACACCGCAACAAGACTATACGATGATCAATTTTGATGGACATGGTTCTCTTCAACAATGATGTGATTCAAACCAGTTGTTCTGCGATGAAGATAGTCATATACATCCAGAGAGAGGCCTGTGGGAACTGAGAGTGAACCACAACACAGCATTTTAACGCTTTCTGTGAATATTTCCAAGCATTTTGTTTTCATTCTTAGGTTGTTTTTTTTTTTTCTTCTCTTTCTAGATCTGATGTTTCTTGTGCAGTAAGATAACTGTATAGATATGTATACATGTACTGTATTTCTCATATAATTTATCATATCTAGCATGTATTAGATTACCTGTCATCTAGGGGTGGGGGGTGGGGAGAAGGAAAGGAAAAGCTTGGGGAAAAAAAGGTTTTTTTTGCAAAGGTCAATGTTGAAAGGTCACTCATGTTTTGTAAATAAAAAGCTTTATAAAAAAAAAAAGAAAGATAGGAAGGGGACAGATTATAAAGAACTTTGAATCACAAAAAAAAAAAATAAAAGATCAGTGGTAATTAGAGAGAGAGAGAGAAAGAGAGAGAGAGAGAGAAAGAGAGAGAGAGAGAGAGTAGTTTAATTCAATGATGAGGTCAGAAACAAAATGGTAGCGTTAAGAGAAAAAAAGGGAAAAGGAAGTACTTATTGTAGATAGCTTTCTCAAGAAGCTTAGCCACAAAAGGGAGGAAAAGATATAGAACAACAGCTAATGTAGATAGAAAAATTTTTGAGGAAAAAGGAGACATGTACATGTTTATAGATAGTAGAGAAGCAGCAAGATAGAGAGATTGATGATTAATGGCGAAAAAAAGGGATGGCACAGGAGGCAATTTTCTAGAGATAATGGTAGAGACATCACTTATGCATGCCTTGGCAAGGAAAAAGGACATCTCTTCATATGAAATGGTGACAGAAGAGATAGTTATGGAAGACATCTGAAAGGGAGTTTTTGACAAATCACATCTTTTTTTACCCCAGTGAAATATCAGATAAAGTTTTTAGCTGTGGAGGGGGAATAGAGAAGTATGGCAGGTTTGAGGAAGAATGAAAATGATTGTAAAAGCCATTGTGTATAGACATAGTAAGGGTCCAGTAGAAATCATCTCTAAAATAATTTTGAAGTAGACCCATATAGCAGTTGTGTCTTCCTCCCCCCCAACTTTTGCTCATATAAGACAAAAGGAAACAGATGGTGGGAACGATTCAAGGTTGAGCTTTGGCAGGGCAAGACTGGTGATAGGATAAATGGGTAAGGGAGTCAAAAAAATAAGGCAGTGGTAGAGTTGCATAGTTTACTGAAAAGTCAAAAAGGGGAAGGGATAAAGAGAATAGACAGTAGTGAATTGGGAAAGAACTTAAAGATGGAGGAACTGGAAGTTGCAATGAAGATAAATTGCGTTTGGGATTGTAAAGTAGAAGGAAAGATGGGATGAAAATAGATTGTGATTAGCAGAGTTCATAAATATGAAAATGAACATTTGTGGTATTAAAGATAAAGGATATGATCATCTTTGAATAACTGTGGTGATAAGTATAAGTCATGAAAAATGAGTAAGTTGAGGAACTGGGAGATAAGGATGTTTGAGTGATTCTGATAAGATTAATAACTTGATTAGATGTGATGATGATAATGAATAATGAAAATAGGATGAATGATAATTTAAGTATTATTTTTCTTCAATTGGGTTTTCTGGCTAGAATGACCTGGAATTTGGAAAAGATAGAATAAAAAATGTGAATAAGAATCCTTGTTCAGAGAAGTTCATCACCAGTATGTTAGTGATTTAGGGATGAATTCTTTAGCTAGGGTAATCCATGAAATAAGGAAAAATACAAGATGGCATTCAGTTCCATGTGGCCATCCTGTTTGTGTGTTAATCGAAGTAGAATGTTGGAAAGGGGAGGGGAATGGGCAAAGGACACATATATAGTTTTAAGAAAGTTCTGTGAAATTCTTGTTTAAGTTAGTCATTTCTATCCTTGTGATAAATAAAACCAAAAGAGAAAAAAAAGGAAGAGGTGGTTAAATGAAATGATTGCTCACAGGTCCTTCTTGGAAGGCAAATAAAGGATATGAAAGGATTTATTTTATTCTGGGACTCAGTGGCAACAACAATTTTAATGGAATTATTAGTCATCTGGTATTACTGTAATCATCAAAAGCATTTTCAGAAAGAATCCCATGAGAATAATTACAGCTTACACATTAATATCTCTTATAGAAAGGAAGAAATGGAGAAAATCTGGTAGGAGTTTAAAAGATCCTTTAACCAAGGAACCTTTTACTTCAATACTAAGCTATTTCAAAAGAAAGATAGGAATAGGAGAGCAAAAAATATTCTGGAAAACCTTGTTCAGGAATAACAAATGATTAACTTTGGGAGAGTTAGTTCAGGAATAATAAATGTATGAAGCCAAAGCCATGTGCATTTTTTTTAAAGGAAATAGGGAGGAATAAGTCATAGAGAGCAATAGACAGACTTATAAAAATCAAACCAATTGCATTGTAACAAATAGGTAACAAATGATTACCTATGGAACAGCCAGCTCTCTGTATAACCAAGAATAACAGCAGTTTAGAATAAAAACTCATTTGAAAACTTTTATGGAAATGGATGGCAGAAGATGATGAACATTGCCAGATCCTTAAAAAAGAGTGAGAAACAGTAGAAGGAAAAACAAAACTAAAGAAAACTTGGTGAGAGATTCAATTATGTCAGATCATTCAAGAGTATTTAACAATGAAACTGGAGAAATAGAGAGATGAAAAATGGAAAGGTTTTGTCAAGATTTCTTTAATTAACTCTTTTCTTACATCAATGACTTCAGAAGAGTTATCACTTTTGGAATGAAATATCATGGTCAATGCTATGCTTCTTAAGGAGGTAGGAAAGTCATCAGAGCTGACAAAGGTGGGAAGAATGGGGAGGGAGAAGGCTAGACCAAGTATCCACCACATAGGAAGCCTGTATTAGGAGTGCCATGATTTTGTTGGGACTGAGGGGTCAAATGTCACAATAACTGAAAAAGGGATAGATTCCAAATGCCTGGGGAAAAATATAAAAGCTTTATTATTACTTTTTTTTTAAAGTTAGTTGAGAAAATATCAATAAATACTGGCCTAAATGATTGCTTTATTTCTAAACTTTACAAAGTCCTCAGAGGAATAATTTGCAGACATATTGAAGATATGCTTGTTCAAATTATGAGAAAGGCTTTCACAATAATATTCTATAAGAGATCACACATTTAGTCATAAAGTGACTTAAAGACATAGAAAACACAAGAATGTATTACTGGGCGTATAGGGTTTTGACTATCAAAAATAACCCATTTGAGTCAATGGAGCAAAATGTCACTTAAAGGCTTTCTTCCAACAGGATCTATTTTCTGTATATGCCAATCATTCAACAAGTATTGGTTAAATCCTTACTGTAAGCCAGGTCCTGGTGTTTTACTAGACTGAAAAGATCAGTACGAAATGATTATGCTGTACTATCTAAGGCTATCTTAAGCTGCGTATCTAGGAGGGAAGTAGTCTTCTTGCTAGAAATCAATTATTAGTTACACCACAAACTACAACATTTGGTTTGGTTTAGGGTGCCTTTTATAAACATAAAGTTTTATATATTTAGAATTAAGATTACATTCCAATAAGGGGAATAAAGATCTTTAGGGAACTGGAGATCATAGTATGAGAGGGCTGACAGAAGGGCATGGCTGGAAAAGAAAAAGCTGAGGAGTTATAATAATAGGTAGAAAAAAATAGGAAGGGCTATATTGTAGAAGAATTGAAGTTGCTTTGCTTACTTACAGGAGGAACAGCTGGAAAAAAAATGGGTGGGGGTTCCAGAAAGGCAGATGTAGGCTTGACATAACAGAAAACTTCCTGACAATTACAGCTATTCCAGAGTGAGCTGAGCTATTTCAGGCAGTAATGGAAGTAACACACTTTCCTGGAGGTCTATATGCAGAGACCAGCAGTGTTGGAGAGGCCAAATTTAGTCAGGTAGAGGTTAGGCTATAGGGCATCTAAGGTCCTTTCTAAGTCTTAGATTTCATAAACTTGACTAAATAATACTTTTTTTTTTTACACCTTTGAGCCTTAGTTTCTTCATGTATAACATGTGGATAAATGCCTAGCTAGGACAACTCATAAACCACACAGTTTCTTCTAAGCCTTAGAATTATCCAAATATCTTAAATTATAGTTATAAATGGCTCTTTGATGCATATTTTAAGCTCACCTTGAGATTGGCAAAAAAGTAGTTATTACTCAGATTCCAATGATTTAGAATAATACAGGTGCTGCAACACATATGAGTGCAAAGAACAGATACCAAACAATGTTTCTACTATTAATAGTATTCCTTATATTAGAGATGGTATAATTTGGGCAATAAAATAGGTTCACTTCCTAGACTCATTTGAATGAATAATAGATTATACTACAAAATATCCAGAAATAACAGAAATACCCTCTCTTAATAGCATTTACAAAATGGTCATTTATTGTATGTTTTTGGGATAAGGATTCCTTTCTGAGAACCTGATTTTAAAAGGACCTGATTTCCTCATAGAGATGTTGAAATACTTAAGAATGACATTGTCAGTCAATCGCCTAAAAGACAACTGTATATCATATCTCCATGGCAAAGGGCTTGATGAAAAGATTTAATGAAACTCAGAAAGGAAAGATAAAGACTTATAGGGGCAATTATTCTAATGACTAGGATAATAAGTTATTAACCAATTACCTCATTTACTCTTAACAAATTTACTTATAAGAAGGGTAAACATAATCATAGTTCCAGGAAGGGAAACTCAGCACAAAACTGTAGAATCAGACTAAGTATTAAGTGTCAGGGTAAAACTGAATAAATTTATTATTGTGGTGAAGGGAAATATAAGAAAAACAAGAAATTCAGGTGTGATAAAATGCATCTTTTAGAAGAAACAATAAATAAAATAAGATTCCTGCTCTTATGCAAAAATAAGTTGAAAGCTGAACTCTGCCACTTAGAAATGTTATATGAAATCTTCCAAAAAATTGTCTCCAAAATGTCTTTAAGAAAACATTTAATGTGAAGAATCATGTTAAGAACAATTTATGGTATATGACAATACTTGATCTAAAATTGTTAATGGATTCTATAAAAACATATTACATGAAACAATAGTCGAAAATATTTTATTTCCTTATGAAAATTGTTGTAAATGGACAATCAGCAGAATTGTGTTATATTAGGACTCTGTAATGATTTATTAATTATATATATTTTGCAAAACTATTTTCAGCCAGAGTAGCCTACAATAGTGTTAGAGGTTGGCAGCATCTGATTGAATAAAATTTCTAGTGTATTATTCAAGTATCTAAGTAAACACAAATCTGTTTATGGTTTTACCTGACGTATAAATAATCTGATCCTTAGCAAGGTCTCTCTCTTTCTTCATTTTTTCCAAGTCCACTTCAAGAGCTTGTTTATCTTGCTTCAATATTTTAATTTCTTCTAATAACTTATTTTTTTCTTTCTTGATATTCAGAGAAAAAATTATGTCAAAGTTATTTTTGATGTCATATTTCCCCAATTACATGTAAAACAATTTTTAACATTTTTTTAAATTTTGAGTTCCATATTCTTCCCTCCATCCCACTTTCATAATCCCCTCATTGAGAAGGCAAGCAATTTAAAATGTTATACATATAAAATTAGGCAAAACATATTTCCATGTTAGTGACATTGTGAAATAAAACAGAAAAAAATTAAGAAAAAGTTTGCTTTGATCTAAATTTAGATTCCTCCCTTCTAAGGAGATGGTTAGCGTATTTCATCACCAATCCTTTAAAATTATCTTGAATCATTGCATTGCTAAGAATAACTAAGTCCTTCTCAATTGATTATCATACAATACTGCTATTACTGTGTACAATGCTCTCCTGGTTCTGCTTATTTCACTTTGCCTCAGTTCATGTATATCTTTCCAAGCTTTTCTTTCTTTCTTTCTTTTTTCTTTTTTTTTTTACTGAGGCAATTGGGGTTAAGTGACTTGCCCAGGGTCACACAACTAGGAAGTGTTAAGTGTCTGAGATCACATTTGAACTCAGGTCTTCCTGACTTCAGGGCTGGTGCTCTATCCACTGCACCATCTAGCTGCCCCACTTTCTAAGTTTTTCTAAGACCATCCTGCTCATCATTTCTTATAACAAAATATTATTCCATCACAATAATATATAACAATCTGTTCAGCCATTCCCCAACTGATAAAATAGCTCACAGTTTCTAATTCTTTGCCATCACTAAAAAAGCTGCCATAAATATTTTTGCATATATAGGTCCTTCACCTTTTTGGTTTTTATTTCTTTAGGATACAGACCTAGTAGTGGTACTGCTTGATCAAAAAGTACATATGGTTTTATAGCCCTTGGAATATAGTTCCAAATTGTTCTTCAGGATGGCCGAATCGTTAAACAATTTATTAATTTACCCACTTCCCCTTCAACATTTGTAATTTTCCTTTTCTATATCATATTAGGCAATTTGATAGGTGTGGGTTAGTACTACCTCAGAAGAGTTGTAATTTGCATTTCTTTAATCAATAGTGATTTAAAGCATTTTATTGGATGACAAAGATAGCTTTGATTCCTTTGTCTGAAAATTGTTCATATCTTTTGACCTTTATCAATGAAAAAGAATGGCTTTTTTTTTCCTTATAAATTTGACTCAGTTTTCTATATATCTGATAAATGAACCCTTTACTAGGGAAATTTGTAATAAAACTTTTTTCAGTTATAATTACTATGTATTTTTCCTTTAGCCTATTTCCCTTTATCTTCTCATTGTCTATTCTCTCGGTTTCTGTCTTTCTCCCCTCACTCTGTCTATCCTAAAAAAGGCTTCGTTTCTTTTACCTACCCCCAATCTTTTCTCTTTTCTAGCATCTCCTTTCCCCTTCCCTCTTACTTTTTCTGTAGGATAAGAAAGATTTCTGTATTCAACTGGGTATATACATTATTCCTGGTCTAAGCCAGTTCTGATAAGAGTATAATTCACACTTCCTGCATGTCACCTCCCTTCATCTTTCTATCTACTGTAATAGCTCTCCTCTCTCATTTAAGATAATGTACTCCATTCTACCTCCCTCTATCCTCCTATTTCAGGGTATTCCTCTTTCTTACCTCTTATTTTTTTAAGATAATATCCTATCATATTCAACTTATATCCATGCTCTCTCTATGTAACCTTCTAACTGCCTTAATAATAAAGTTTTTAGGAGTTACAAGTATCATTTTCCCATACAGGAATGTAAAATGTTTAATCTTATTGAAACCCTTGTAATTTCTCTTTCTTGTTTACCTTTTTATGCTTCTCTTGAATTTTGTATTGGAAAGTCAAATTTTCAATTCAGCTCTGGTCTTTTCATCAGGAATGTTTAAAAGTCCTCTATTTTCACAGAATCTTCATTTACTTCCCCTGAAGGATTATACTCCATTTTGTTGGGTAGATGACTCTTGGTTGTAATCCTAGATTTTTTTGCCCTCTGGAAAATCTTATTTCAATCCCTTTGGTCCTTTAATGTAGAAATGGTTAAATCTTGTTTTATTCTCACAGTGGCTCCATGATATTTGATGGTTGCTTATAATATTTCTTCCTTGACCTGGGAAGTCTGGAATTTGGCTATGATATTGTTAGGGGTTTTCATTTGGTGATCTCTTTCAGGAAGTGAGTGGTAGATTCTTTCAGTTTTTTATTTACCCTATGGCTCTATATATCAGGGCACAGATTTCCTTGATTACTTGAAAGATGATGTCTAGGCTCTTTTAAAAATTTTTCCATCATGGCTTTTATGGTAGTTCAATAATTTTTAAATTATCCCTCCTGCTTCTTTTTCTCAGATGAGTTGTTTTTTTAATGAAATTACATTTTCTTATATTTTTTTCATTCTTTTGATTTTGTTTTTTGATGTTTCATAAAATCATTAGCTTCTACTTGCTGACTTCTAATATTAAGGAATTATTTCTTCAGTGAGCTTTTTAAACCTTCTTTTCCAATTGGCCCTTTCTGTTTTTTAATTAGTTTTTCTCTTCAGTGAATTTTTGAATATCTTTTCCCATTTGGCCAATTCTGCTTTTCAAGGCATTCTTCTCTTCATTGGATATAAGACCCTCTAATTTAGTATAATTTGACCTATTCTTAAGATATTATTTTCTTCAATTTTTTTTTGTATATTTGTGTGCCTCCTTTACTACTGTGTTGACTCTTTTTTTCATGATTTTATTTCTCACTCTAATTTCTCAATTTTTTCTCTCTCTTATTTGATGCTTAAAATTCTTTTTGAGTTCTTCTGTGGCATGAAACCAATTCATATTTTTCTTTGAGACTTTGAATATGGTAATTTTGACTTTGTTGTCTTCTTCTGAATAGGTTTTAATCTTTGTCACCGTAATATCTTTTTAGAATAAGAATTTTCTTTTCTGTTTGTTCATTTTTCCAGCCTATTTTTGACTTTTCATTATATGCTAAAGTGAGCTCTGCTTTCTGGGATGAAGAACACACTGTCCCAAACATCAGGGTTTTGGGGCACTGTTTCAGGATAATTCTAGGACCTGTAAATTTTCAATTCTTCCAAGGTGGTATGGTCTAAGGAGAGGTGTGCTTATAACTTTCCTGGCCTGCACTCTGGTCTGTGAATGACATAAGTACTCTCTTCTGCCTTGGAACTGTGACCAGGGTCCCCATTCTCCTGTGGCTGCAAACTCTGGTGTGCTAGGGCTCCTCCTTGCTCTGGAATTGCCACCCAAGATTGCCATCTAGATCTTAGTATGAGTAATGCAACAGAGCACTGCTCCCAGTGCCAGCAAAGGGACTCCTATAATCTTCTGACTAGCAAACCAAATTCCTTACTGTCTGTAGGCTGGGAGTTCCAGAAGCAGCTGCTATTGTTGCTGCTGCTGAATCAGTTTCTCCCAAGACCTGCTCCTAGCTTGCTAGGCTTGATCTGTGCTGTTGTGGCCTGCAAGGGATTATATTCTAATCTCACCTCTGTATAACAGACCTTCTAAGTTTTCTTGGACTGGAAAAATTTTTTCCTTTCTTTTGTGGGTTTTATTTGAAGTATTATTTAAAATTATTTGGGGAGGAATCTGGGAGAACTCAGGTGAGTTCCTGCCTTATCTCTCTCTTGGCTCCTCCCCCAACCTAAATTATTTCAAAATATAGAATCTTCAGAATAATTCTTACAGTGCCAAAGTAACTTCCTTAGCAAATGGTAATATTTCTATATAGATAATTTGTAATTTAAAAAAGAATACATTGTTAAAATTTAATTTGAATCATCTAGCATAATTCAATAGGTTATATTTTCAGTTTAAAAATTCCATAGGTCCATTAATAAACACACAATATAACCTTGTTTAGTAGGCCTTATCTGGGTCAAGTCCCAAGCTAAGGAGGAAAAAGTAGTGGATTTATATTGTGGCCTGAGTTTGAATACTTATTCTACTATTTACTGACTTTTTTTTTTTTTTTTGCTTTTTGCTGAGGCAATTTGGGTTAAGTGTATTTACTGACTCTTAAGACACTGGGAAAATCATTACAACCTCTCAGGCTCATTTCCCACATCCATAAAATGAGGTGATTGGACTATGTATAGTCCTTTTTTCTAGTTCTAAATCCAATAATTCCCTGATATTTTTTAAGCTGGACCATTTGTATGTACAAACTTCTGAGTGTTGCCTCTCTCCCTTTGAGAGAGTACTATGAATAAAAGGAGAGTAAGACACTTAAATTTCTTAGATACCTTTCTTCAATTATAAACATATACACTTATGTATATGTATAAAATCAATAACATCACTCGGTAATGGTTACTCTGAATTTCTAATTAGCTTCTTAGAAAGAAGGCTTAGGTCACATGTCAGTAATGAATGGCAGGACAGTTGCCTGCTGCTTCATGTCCCTTCTTCACTGGCTATGAAGAAGGGAAGAAGCAGAAGAAGTGAGAGTCGGCAAGAACCCTCCTTGTTCTATTTCTAAGTTGATGGCTGGAGCTCCTTAGCACCATCTCTTTTCCCAAAATATATCAAAAACCAGAACTTAAGTTTATACTTTAAAAAGTGGAATTCCTTCTGGAGGAGTTATACTGTGCTTGGAGAAAATGGCCATTTTTGCTGACATTCCCCTCTAGTTGTCAGTATTTATTGGTAAGGAGATAGCAACACAATCTGTATACAAATAGGATTTTCTCATATTTGGTTTCTTCTAGTCCTGATTTAGCCATATATGAAATGATACATCTCTTTTGTAAGTTTATTATTGTGACTTAAAGAGATTGGCAACCAAATTGAGAAAGATCTCAGTTCAAGTCTTGCCTCTGATACAAACTGGCTGCATGACTGAATAAATTCACTTATACCCTACTCCCATCCCCACCTAACTCTGGAAAACTACAAGGGCAGTGCAATGACTGAGCTGCACTGGGAGAAGATGTTTGCTTTGCTGCTCCTTCTATCACTGAAATCGTAGATCTGGACATTAAAAAAAAAGCACAGCATTCATATGGAAGCACTCATACATAAAGCAAGATACAGTAGTTCCTTGCTTTATGTTACAAAAATAATAGCTAACATTTATAGAGGCTTTAAGGATTTCAAACGCTTATATTGATAATATATGAATTCCTAAAAAGTTGCATGTAAATCCTCATTTTTGTAAGTTTCATTTAACTTAAAACCATAAAAACATGTTAGGTAAGATTATTTTAATGAACTTCATAGTAAGTTTTTTTGCAAAACAAGATCACTGTGTAACTTACTTTTTTGTGTGGTAAATCTCGATTGCCAGAGATTAGATTTCCTTAAATTGAGATAAACATGCATTGTAAGCTTTGTCTACCAAAACATAACTTCTACATATAGAAAAAAATCTGACATAACTATGTTTGTATATAAAGCATTAATCCTGTTGCCTCTAACTAGCATAAAAAGATTTCTAAGTCACTAATTTTTCACATGCCATGAATTCAAAATGGTAAATGTGCATTTCATGACTAAGAACTACTTGGTTTTATTTCAACAATTTGTTGAGGGATTTCTTTTTTTATTCTATTGTCATTTCCCAATGCCTTTTTAATTATTCCTCTCCTCCCCTGCTACAACCTTCCTTTGTATCAAAGAAAAATACCTAAGCAAAATCCACTCAACAAAGTAACATCATCTGACCATGTTTGCAGCATTTCACATTCCCTGTTTCCCATTTCTCTACTGAGAGGCTGAAGGTGTGCTTTGTTATCTCTTTTCTGAGATGAAGATTGGTTACTGCAATTAATGAGAGTTTTGCTGTTTTTTAGTATTGTTTTCAATTACATTCCTGTAATCATTATGCATAGTGTACTCCTAGTTTTGCTTTCTTTGCTTTGTAACAGTTCATGAGTCTTTCTGTACTTCTATTAATTCTTCATATTCATTATTACTTACCATATCATAATAGTCCACAACATCTAAGAGTCACAATTTGTTTAGTCATTCCCCAATTGATAGAAACCTATTTTTCTCACCATTTTAACTACCAGAATAAACAGAAATTCTCCAATGAGTATTTTCATATGCATGAGACCCTTTCTTTCTGATTTTGAACCTTTGGGATTTATGCCCAATAATGAGAATCACTAGATCAAATATCTAATAGAATTCCAAAATATTTTCCAAAAGAGTTGAACCAATTTTCACAAATCTACTAACAGTACATTTAATATGCTTATCTTCTCAAAGTCACTTTGATATTGACTATATCCATCTTTTATATCATCCTTGTCAAACTGCTGAGTATGAAGTAAACTTCAGAATTGTTTTAATCTTATTATTAATGATATGAAGCATTTTATATGGTAGCTAATTGTTTACATTTATCATTTTTGAAACTGTTCATATATTTTGAATACTTATAGCTCTTAGTCTTAAATGTTTGTGTTAATTTACTATTCTAGATATCAGTCTTTTATCTGATATAGATTTTTCCTCCCCATTTAGTAGTTTCACTCATCATTCTAGAGTTGCTCCATGTTCCAGCAAAAGTATTTTGTCTTTTATAATTTCATTTCTTTTCCATTTTCTAATAAATTTTCACCCTAACTAAAGAGCAGAATGGTCCCTTTTTCTATTCTCCATAATTTTTTTAAAATGACTTTTTGTTTAGGTCACTTATCCATTTGAAATTAGTTGTGACATATAGTGTAAAATGCTAAATGAAATAATTTTTAGCCAAACTGCTCTCCAGTTTTCCCAGTGTTTCTTGTCAAATGGCATGTTCTTCCCCAATAATTCATATTCTTCGGTTTAATGAATGTGGGGTCATTACATTTGTTTCTGGATCTTGATAATCTGGCTTATTGTACTGATCTACTTTTCTAGTTTTTTAAATAGTATCAAATAATTATCATCTTTATAACACAGTGTAAAATCTGGTAATGCTAGACGCCCTTCATTTTTCATTATTTTTCCTTATATCCTATTGAGGATATAAAACTCAAAGGTTTTGAATTTTTAGTTCCAACTATAGCAGAATCTATGTGAATTTTTAATACAATCTTAACTATTTGTAAATTGGGATGATTCTCAGGCTACTTACCAATGTTGTTCGAAGTTCTGCTAGCAATTCTGTAAAACTCTGGTTTTTGTTTGGTTCTGAATCTTGGACTACTTGAGACGGGAAACTACTTTTATTCAGCTGTTCTCTAATTTAATTTAAAAATATATAATTTTAATTTTTTTATAAACCACTATTATTTCATTATTAAACAAAGGTTTTTATTTAGTAAGAAAACCATGAAAAGTGGAAAAATTCGAAAAAGAATCTCAGTTCAGAATTATTAAGACATATTTAAACTAAGGTTTAAATTAAAGCATTTTCACTTTTTAAGGGGAATGACTTGACCTATAAATGTTTTCAAAATTACAAGAAAGCCTTTTCTATACACTCTGTCATAAACATTATGTATGTAGAAATTATTTTAATAAGATCTCTATTATTAACTTGCCCTTTGTCTCAGTTATACTGTGAGCATACATTAGCACCAATATAGACATACATATATATTTATGGAATGAAAGAAAAAGAGATTATCCTGGAATCTAAAAAAATCCAGAAAGGATTAAAAACAATATATTTTGCATTCATTTTATAAGATACATATAATAAATAACCTGCTAATAAAGTTTTATTTTTAAAAAGAATCACTAAAAATTATATCTTGAAGCCATTAAAGACTTAAGTCTACTGTTTATATTTATAATATTGTAGAGTAGCTAATATTCAGGAGATGACTACATACAAATTATATGAATTATAACATATTAAAGTACCTCATGAAATACAGGAAGATTAAATGATGTAAAATAAATTTAAATACTAAATATATTATTGCATTTTGATTTTTTAAACTGAAAATCCATGTGTTTTACATGGCAAGTCTTAGTTAATAAAAATACCCAATTTATCAGAATGCTCTTATTCCTCTAGTTTTCTGGTTTTTAAATTCAGAATTTATAATCAGCTTACTTCCAAAAGAATGAGATGATTAACATTAAAAAAATTACAAGACAGGAAACAAAAATAAAATGAAATAGTATCCATCTAAAGGAATACAAAGAAAGGGTATTCTCAGGTATTAGAATTAAGCAGATCCTAATACTATGGCAATAAATACAGCTTTAATTTTAGTACAGTTTAGAATAAATGATAATGAGACTGAGTTAAAGGGCTATGTCATATTTGCTCAAATATTCTTTTTTTCTTTTCCATATTTTGAAAAGTAAATATGACTAAAAACTCTATCCTTTCACCCATAAGCTCCTGAAGAGCTGATGTGGACAACTAAGAAGAGCTGAAGAGTTGAATAACTGTTAAATTCATAAAGAAAAATACTTTAATATTGATCTTACCAGGCTTATAGAGATTTAACAACCTTCCATGCTTCCAAAAAACTGGTTCCAGGGGCTTCTAATGTTTCTTGTCCAAAGAGGAAGTCTTTTCCCTATAAATTCCTTTAATTGCCCTTTCAAATACTAATGGATATAGGCTGGGAAAATTGTGAGAATATAGGAACACTAATGTATTTACTGATCATGAATATTGATGCTGACAGGCAGTGTTGCCATACAAGTGAAAATGTAATTACAAATAACAATTTTTGATGAACACTCATTTCTAGAAGGAAGATGGTGCTTTGGATACTAATATACAGAGAGGGTCTGCTTCTTTGCCTTTGCTCAAAAGGTTGAAGTTGAGATAAACTGATAATTTCAATTAAATTACAACTCAAAATATTAATTCAAGATATAAGAAGCAGATTCTAGATGGAAGAATGAGGCTAGATCAAATAAATAAATCAGAACTTTTTGTCCCACTTAAGAGTTAAGCAATAAGAGGCCAAGCTTGATGAGAATAAGTTTCCCATCCATCCATCCATCCATCAATCCAAAACTTCAGATTTATGTGTGAAAAGTCTTTGAACATTTTAAGATGTCTCTGAAAGCCATTGAAGGAAGTGAAATAATGCCATATAGGAAATATTTTTTAATTGGCTGAGAAAATTTGGCAAAACCTTTGAAACTTATAAAAAATGAGGGAGACAAACGAGAGAGATTCTAGCAAGTAGATTTAGGAGGGAGTATTCCAGCTAAACGCATGAGAAGAAATCCATGTTTTGAGGCCTGGGGCAAAAATTGGGGGCAGAATTTCTGATCTTGCTCTGTCTTCCATCCTCCCCATCCCCCCAAACCCAAAACAGTCCATACATAAGAGGAATCTGAAACAGCTCATGGAATATCTGTGTTGGGGTCTAAGGATAGGTTAAGATGGCTCTACATAAAGCTCCAAAGAAAATTCTAACTAACTAAACTTAAGGGGAACATTTTGAAGACCCTAGCAAAAGGCCTTTTAGATGTCAAATTACACCTCTTTGTTACATATGTTCTTTAAGTTTGGGACCACTTTCTTCCCAGTCGCTGTAATACACTTGTGAGAGAGCGTATCAGAGATAAGGAGACATTTTGTTCCAAAAAAAGTAATTAAGGCAAACTAACTAAAGTGATAATCAACTGATGATTATGATGAGAATACAGGTTGAGGGTCAGGAGCTACAGCATTAGACAAGGTGACTCTGAGAGTCAGGATATAGCCAGAATTGCTAGCTGACTCATCAGCAGGAATGGGAGTTGGGATAGTAGTTCCAGAGGCATGTTACAATGTGCTATAGAAAAAAAAATGTTATTACTTTAAAAAAAAATTTTAAATAGCATGGTTTTTAGAAATTATTCAATTAATTATTTCAGGATTTAAAACATCCATATTCTCAGGAATTAGCACAAACTCAAATATTAATACTAAAAATATTAGTACTAAAACAATAAAGTTGTAAACTTTAAAATATTATAGGCAAAATGAATTATGTATTAATATTTAGAGTTCATTCAGCATTAAACTGATTAGTCAGATTCCAAAAGGAATCCAAGAATTTATAAAATACTTACTTTAATGAAGCCAACTCAGTCAATAAGCACTGGTTTTCTTTAAACAGTCTTTCTTCATTTTTCTTATTTTGTACTTGAAGTTCTTTTACTTGTTTGTATAATCTTTCATTTTCCTATTTAAGCATATAAAAAAAATCAAATGTTGCTTAAAATCCCAATTACAAATGGGAAAGGTTTTACAACACTTTTTAAACTTTAAGGTTTTTTTCTATTAATAGCGATTGTGCCACTCTTTGAATAAACATAAACATGTATTCTAAAATTTCAGTCTCTGATGCTTAGTGAAATGAGCAGAACCAGGGGAATATTGTACACATTAACAAAAGGATTATGTGATAATCAGCCATGATGAATTTGGCTCTTCTCAACAATGTGGCAATGCAAATTCCAATAGACTTGGGATGGATATTGCCATCAGCATTTAGAAAGAGAACCATGGAAACAATGCAGATTGAAATATAGCCTTTTCACCATTTTTTGTTTTTTCTTTCTCATGGTTTTTTTCCCTTTTGGTCTGATTTTTCTTGAACAACATGAAAAGTATGAAAATATGTTTAAAATGATTTTAAAATGATTGCACATATTCAATCTATATCAGATTGCTTGCTCTTTGGGGGAGGGGACAGAGAGGGAAGAAGGGTGAAAAACTTGCAACACAAAATCTTAGAAAACTAAATGTTGAAAAATATTTTTGCATGTATTTGTAAAAATAAAATAGTATTGTGGAAAAAAATCCTAGGCTCTAGAGAATCACACATTAAAATTCTGAATCCTAGAGTTTTGATTTTTAATTGGAACTGTAATTTCATTAGTATAGGAGAATGCAAATCAGCATCTGCTCTGTACAGTCTTAGAGAATAAGCTAAGAGATCAAATGAGTTGCCTAGAGTCACAGTCAAATTGAAATGAAGTCATGCTGACCAAGGCTGGCTCTCTATCCCATATGTCACTGTCTGAGATTTACTTCTCTCAAATCAAGAAAAAGTGTAGTTAATTTTTTTTTTTTTTTTTTTTTGCTTTTTGCTGAGGCAGTTGAGGTTAAGTGACTTGCCCAGAGTCACACAGCTAGGGAATGTTAAGTGTCTGAGACCAGATTTGAACTCAGGTCCTCCTGATTTCAGGGCTGGTACTCTATCCACTGCGCCATCTAGCTACCCCAAAAGTGCAGTTAAATTTGAAGAAAAGTTCTATAACTGTCAAAGGACCTCTATAGGATAATGGTTCATGATAATCTATTTGCCACTATTAATTTTCCCAATTGTTATTTTGAAAAATCTTTGAATATACCATTTATGAGATTTTGTGTCTTAGTTTAGGACAGAAAATGAAGCAATATGGTAAATGATAATAGAGCTTCTCAATTATGCTGTGCTTATAGACATTACAAATGAATATTTGCCTATCTAGTTCAAAAGATGATGATAGTGATTCATATTTATATATTTCTGAATTCTGTAAGATGATTTCTTACAGGGGAAGTTCAGAGCATTTATATTAGTTATAAAGGTATCTGAAGTGGGATTCAAATTCAACGTTCAGGATTTCAAGTCTATCATTCTTTCTATTAATCCATGCTGTCTCCATCATTATAAAATGTCAGGGCCTAAGAAATGTCCAAGTTAGAATGATCATCTAGTAAAATCTTTCATTTTATGAATGAAGGAACTGAAGCCTAATGAGCCTAAGGGGCTTGAACAATCTCTTGGAATTTATGGAATAGCTAGAACTTAAATTCTAGGCTTCAGAAGCCTCTGAGTCTAATGATTTTTCTAATATATCACACTTTAATTTAGCAGAATGCTCCAGTGACTTTAATAAGCTAGTATAAAAAACAGTATTTGTTCAGAGTAGAAAGATAATTGGAAAAATCTAGAAGTATAAGACTGAAATAGAAGTAAAAGATGAACATTTAAAGCAAAGGAGCTCTTGGGCCTACTATGGACTTCAAAGGAAAAAGAGCTGGAGCCTAATAGCTGTACCTCTATCTCAGCTAGAAGAGATAATCAAAGAGTTGGACATAAAAGGACCCAAGACAAAGGCAAATATGATTCCCCATCCCCCAACCATGTTTTCTGTTTATAGCCTGAAGGAATAAAAATCATAGCTGGAAAACCATTTCTGGAGGTTCAGTCAAAGGAAACTTGCAAGATGGTAATTAGCCTTTGACGCAAGACCTGATTAATATTTCTAAAGCTAAAGAACTCACTTTATTTTAAACCAAGTTTACCCTCACTTATTAGCTTTGTGGCCTTGGCAAAAATTAAGATTACTTCCCTGGCTCACTGTTTTCAAATTATTTGCAAATGAGGAAATCAGGCTAGATGTTTAAAGTGACTTCCAGCTCTAAAAATCAGAGCCTCAGTTCTAGGAAAGAATTTGATACATGTAAAGAGGGAAAGAACAAGGCTTCAGATGATAAAAGTGGTGTCAGAAGTGACAGCAGATTATAAGTGAGTCTTGCAAGTGAGTTGCAAGTAGGAAATATAGGATATATAAGTGCCTAAGAACTGTATTTATTTTTTGAGTAATAGCTTGTTATTTTGAAAATATATGTAAAGATTTAATGGTTCTGATAAAGGCCTCATTTCTAAAATTTATAGAGAATTGTCTCATATATATAAGAATTCAAGCCACTCTTCAATAGATAAGTGGTCAAGGGATATGAACAGACAATTTTCAGATGATGAAATTAAAACCATCTCTAGTCATATGAAAAGTTGCTCCAAATCACTATTGATCAGAGAAATGCAAATTAAGACAACTCTGAGATACCACTACACACCTGTCAGATTGGCTAAAATGACAGGAAAAGATAACGACGAATGTTGGAGGGGATGTGGGAAAACTGGGACACTGATACATTGTTGGTGGAACTGTGAACGGATCCAACCATTCTGGAGAGCAACTTGGAACTATGCCCAAAAAGTTGTCAAACTGTGCATACCCTTTGACCCAGCAGTGTTTCTACTGGGCCTATATCCCAAAGAGATCTTAGAGGAGGGAAAGGGCCCCACATGTGCAAGAATGTTTGTGGCGGCCCTTTTTGTGGTGGCTAGAAACTGGAAACTGAAGGGATGCCCATCAATTGGAGAGTGGCTGAATAAATTATGGTATATGAATGTTATGGAATATTATTGCTCTGTAAGAAACGACCAGCAGGACGATTTCAGAGAGGCCTGGAGAGACTTGCATGAACTGATGCTGAGTGAAACGAGCAGAACCAGGAGATCATCATACACAGCAACAACAGTATTACATGATGATCAATTCTGATGGACATGGCTCTCTGCAACAAAGAATTGTCTCAAACCAGTTCCAATTGTTCACTGAAGAAAACCATATACACCCAGAGAGAGGGAAATGAAATATGGACCACAACGTAACATTTTCATGATCTCTACTGACATTTGTTTGCATTGTGTTGCCTTTCTCTGATTCTTTTTTTTTTTTTTTCTTGTAGATAGGATTTTTCTTGCATAACTTCTCAAGCATTTCAACATTATTAGCATGTAGTGGACTTCCTGCCATCTAGGGGAGGGGAGGGGACTGGGGGTAAAATTTGTAATGGAAAGCTTTGTAAAGATCAATGTTGGGGAACTACCCATACATATGTTATACAAATAAAAAGCTTTAATAAAAAAAAATAAAAAAATAAAAAAAATAAAAAAAAAGAAAGAAAATATATGTAAAGATCGTTTTCAACGTTTACCCTTACAAAACCTTGTAGAACTATATTTCTTTGATCTTTTAAGTTGTATTTTTCTTTAATGTTGCAATATAATATATAATTAGAACTTAATAGATATTACTAATTTAACTTTCTATAATTATAGTTTTATATAATAAAAGCCCAGTTGGCCTCATGATGTGTTAAATGACTGGAGAAGATCTGAGGGCAGCTAAATAAATAATGAGCACAGTGTCTAATGAGAACTTACTAGCTTCAGGGCCATATCTTGTATAGTTAAGTTCATTTCATTTCTATTGTAATAAAGACTGTAATCATCCAAAGGCCAAATGATATTATACCAGGTATTACTATATAGGTATTACTATGTGACTCAGCATCTCTTTTAGGTTTTATGCATAGTCAGGGAGAACAGAAGAAAAGATAAGGAATGAGAGAATAAAAAAGCAAAAGGGAAAAAAAGGAAAGAAACAATAAGAAATGGCAGAATGTCAATCATTAGATGCCTCAGTGGCTACTTTGGTACATCAGGCATTTCTCATAAAATTCAATGATTTCTTTTCCCCTATGACGGAATATATATTGGAAATTTAGTTAACTGATTAAAATCATATTTCATTACAAAAATTCAAGCATTAAAATTAAACAATCTCTTTTAAAAATGTCTTTGGAATGCTAAAATGTCTCTCTTCTACCACACTTTTTAAGAAATATTTTAAAACAATTTATACTAGAGCCATTGAGTCATTAAAACTTTTTGCAAAATAACATATACATATTTTAAGATACTTTATTTTAACAAAAAGTGAAAAGAGAAATCCACCACTATAAGAATTACCATACTTGCTGATATCCTTGAAGAAGGGTCTCCTGTTCTTGGATTTCTTTTTGGATTTGCTTTAATTTTTCTTCAGAGATGGGACCAATTGGTTCTCCAATGTTTAACCATTTTAGCTTTTTGCTTGTCTCTTCAAAGCTATTTAACTTAAAAAAAAAAAAAAAAAGCACAAAACCTGTTATATTTGGGGGAGATGACTGAAGGGGGAAGGAGAGAAATGGAGAAAAAGTACAATAATCTTGCACTGGCCTTTACATTATTTGATTATGTTATCACATTAAGTTTTTGTTATAATTAAATGTTACATATTTTATTATGTGGACATTCTAAATCAGTTCTCCCCTAACTTGTATGACTTATTTTTAAAAAGAATATACTTCACTGTTTCAATCAATATGTATATATCAAGCAACTACTATCTTTAAGGCACTCAGCTATAATTTGCTTAGAAAGCTTTGTTATGATGTCTGAAAAAAGTTAAGTGGCAGAGGGGATATAGCACCAGATCTGGAGTCAAAAAGACCTAAATTAAAAATCTGGTCTCAGGCACTTACTAGCTATGTGACTCTGTGAAAATCACTTGATCTTGCCTGCCTCAGTTTTCTCATTTGTAAAATGAGCTGGAGAAAGAAAAAGGCAAACCACTTCAATAGAAATAGAGTCATAAAGCATTGGGTATGACTGAAAAATGACTGAACAGCAACAACAATAAAAAACAAAGTTTTGAATTAACAAGATAATACTTGGAATTCAGGTCATGAAACCATGTTATTGATAAGACAATGTTATATCAAAACATTTCTGCCACTTCTAATACTCTGTTTCCTTAGGGCTATTATTTCTCCCATATTAAAGATGAGGAGATAGGGGCTTTAGAGAGTTTAAGTGACTTGCTTAGGGTTCCACTGGCTAGTAAATTACTGAGGCTAAATTTTAACTTTTTGTTAAAATTTTCTTAAGATTTTATAGAAGACAGAAAAAAAAATGAATTAATCTTACATTATTCAGACTTTATAAAGGATTCCCATTAAATCTGTCTAAAGGATTCCTATTAAACTTCTGGCAATTCAAATTTAAATGCACTATCATTGACCAGAATGTAAAGACCTTATTGTGTATGTTCATTATTGGAATGGTTTTGATTAAATAAATAACTGATTTTTAGGCCCTAAGGTACCTTCGGTTCCCTACTTTTGATGGGAACCAATTCCACTGAACTGTAAAATAACAAAATTAACATGACTAGCTTGTTTGAGAGCAAGTCATAAAGGAGACAGAAATTATATTTTCCAATTAGTAAGAGTTGATTCTACTATCAATAAATAAGATACCATCAGAGTTGAGCCAATTTGGACTTTTTAACAAGAAGAAGTTTCTTAGGATATTTGTCCAAGTTTTATGTGGAAAACTTATTATATTATATCAAGCAATACTAATTGAAAAAACACTAGGATAGACAATAAAGGGGAGTACATTGAAAATTTGATGGGAAAAATAGGCCAATAGCTATAATACCTTGGCTTGAAGTATATAATTATCTTGATTCACTCTAAAAAGTTCTTTTTCCTGTTTTTTCTTTATTTCTTCCATCTTATTTTCAAGTTCTTTCTCTTTCTCTGAGAAGGTAGCTTTAATTTGTTCAATTACAGCTTGAGCTCCACTCCACTTTTTTTCTGCCTCTTGAACCTTTTTGAGCCAAAACAATTCTCTTTCTTGGTTTCCTGAAGGGCATAAGATGGAATCCTACTTAGAGAAAAAAAAAAAAATTATTATGGTAGATATACATATATGGTTTGAATACAAATAATGAGCATTAAAACAACACAATGAGTAATTTTTTCATTTTAAAACAAATGCAAAATGATAATTATTCTCAGTCACTTTTGGCATTTATTCTATTTGAATAGTTTAAGAATGGAAAAATGTCATGACTTACATCCTGACACAGTAGTCGGGAGTCTGCTCCTGGAGGAACTTGACTCTGAGGCTCATTAGCAACTGATTTATTAGGAATAGTCAGGCCACTTTCAGTTTTGGTTACTTGTTTGCCTGAAGCTCCAGATCTTATTATTTTTGTTGCAAATAAATTTCCTAAGTTTTGGAAAAAAAAGAAAAAAGTCACTTAGATACAGTGTCACCAAATATAATTTAGAGTGATGTCACTCTAAATTATAAGACTTTAATACAGATGAAATTGTTAGGGCCCAAAAAGTCAGGGACCCTGATAAGAAGTTTGTCTTGACTGGAGGATAAGAAGGTATTGTGTGAAGTTCCCTTGATAAACATGAGACCCCGGTGACTTGATGAGATTACTGACAATGGCTCAGATAAAAGAACAATTCAAAGTGATCTAAAAAACAGGTTTGCCCCGAGGTGTGTTCTGTTATCAGGATGTGAGCTCTACTATCTTTCTGACTTCCTCAAGTCAACACAAAGTAAATTCCTAAAGTTGGGTGGGCAAGGGGGATAAAAGGAAGAACTAAAAAGGTGGAGCAGGCTGGCTGAGGAAAGTGCCTCAATAAAGAGCAACTTGATTTCATCTTCTTCTGGCTTGTGACTCTCCTTTGGGGAACACCCGGGTGTGTCCGGATGCACACGAAGCTCGGGAGGAGGCTGCCCTCAGGTATAATACCTGGCATGAAATGAATGAGGTGACAATAATTTAAGCACCGAAATCATGTGTACTTAATTTTTTTGGAAAGAATCCTTATTTCAAAATCTTTCATTTCAAAAAATTCTAGTTCTCTCAACAGACTGAATCAATTAAGTGGCTTTCAAGGATATAATTTCATCTGAACATTAAAAAAAACAATAAAAGCAGGACATTTAAATGGATTGTGAAAATGAGGTCAGATTAAACAATTAATATGTATATTGATCTCTATCAGTTTTTACTGTAATGCTTAATCATCATGTGGAGATGACCCTGATTCACAAATATTGTGCTAGCAAAGCTCAATCTTGTTGGAAGGGTTTCAGATATTGTTCCTAAAGTAGACTAAGGCTACTTTTGTGGTATCATCTTTCCTAAAGTACAAGGTCACTGTCAGTAGGGTGAATTCTTGGTGATAAATTCTTTGGTCATGATGACCCATGAAACAAAGAAAAATACAAAATTACCCTTAATAATGTACAGTTCCTCATTCCTTCCAAAACTACCTTGTATTTTATTATACACTTGTTTATATGTAAATTGTCTTTCCTGAAATAAATGTAAACTTGTAAGTATAAATGATTAAAGTATCATAACCCATTACCTTTTTGCCTGATTTTACATGGAGGGGATTTGGATTTTAAATTTTCCTTTTTCATAATGTCCTTTGATGTTTTCTTTTCAACAGCAGAAAAAGCTTTTATTGGTGAATATGATTTTCCATATCCTGAGCTTCTCACAGATGCATAGGGTCCACTCTGAGATTTTCTCTTAAGTAAAGGAGGTGTACTTCTTATTTTCTTGGATGTTGTCTGTTTAGTGATAATAGGACTTAGATCCTCTCCAGAATTCAGTTGAGGTAACTGGGGTCTGATGGCCTGTAGGAATAAGAATTTGAGAGGAGCATATATTACTCAAGCAATTAGAATTTAACTATAGGAGTAAATGAAGTAAAACCATGGCTAAGTCACAATGATCATTAAAAGATGCATTCTTAAGAGAAGACAACCTGGGAAGGACAAGAAAGAGTTCTCCAAGTATCCTATTGAATTCCTAATAGTCTTAGCCATATTTACAAAGTAAGCAGCTTAAAGTCTTGTATAGAAAATCTCATTTTCACTGATCAACAAACAGAAATAGAGCATGGAAACTGGATAGCCTTAAATTTAAACTAACCAAACACCTTTTCTTTTCTTATTCAGCCTAATCAATGATACACCTCTGAAGTGTCCTATTCATATATTTCTGCAAATCTTAACAAGAGTAAATAAACCACAATAAGAACATAATTTTTCATACTTTGTAAAATCTAAATGGGTAAATACAGCTTAAAAGATGCAAAATAGGATCAAAAATTGATTTTTTTGGTTTATAACTATAGAGTAAGAATGATTATTAAATCTAATTTTTTTTACTTGTCAAATTCTATATCCAATTTTTTCAAGTAAACATTTGGTACATAATAAGCAGTGATACAGTTAGCTCATACTACTGATTAAAAGATTCTGTTAAAACTCTAATATAAAGGACCTATTTTTGTACTCAACAAGCTTATTTTCTAATTCATTATTTGTTACATTATTGTTTATTGCTGATTGGTGGTTCAAGGGTTTTAGCTACTTATATAAGATCAGAAGATTTCAGAAATAGAAAGGATCTCTAGAGTTATTTAAGCTAAAAGATTTTACACTTAAGAAAAGTAGGTTAAAACTAGAGATGTTATACTCCTAGTCTAAATCATACAGATCACATAAGTAATCAGTAGCAGAGCTGGGATGTAAATCCCCTCTTTCTGACTCTACAGTCAGTATTTTTTCTAGGATAACAAGTATTGCAATTAAGATAAGTTATATTACTTGTAACTTCTATAATATTTCTGATCAAAAATTTTAATGATCTGAAATGATACTTACTTGATTAATTTTACTATCATGAAGTAAGGGTGAAGAATCTTGATACAGTTTTTTTCTTAAAACATCAAGTTGCATTTTATCTATATGTTCTTCAGTAGAAGTCACTCTTGGCAAACTACTTTCATTAATTTTGTTCATAGTCCTCTGCAAAAAAATCTTCTCATTCTTTTCAAAAAATTGATCTAAATGCTGCTGCTGTTCCTGAGATATTATAGGCGGTTGTTTCTTAAGAGGTAGAGGGCTAACAAATTCAGTTGTTTTACTATCAATCAATTTTTTCGCACTATAAAAAGATGAATATAGACAATTTAAATTTTTATTGACCTTTTTGAGATTTGTTATAGCTCAAGTCTTAACTTTATTACTTCTAAACATTTCCTTTAATGTAAGTACTTCAATACTATCATGTAATTATTTTTATTCATTCACTCTTTTTAGTCTTTCATTCAAAAAACGTTAGCCCCCTTCACCAGCTTTGTATGTGGCATTACAACACAAAGAAATAAATTTTACTTAGATCTATCTTTTTAATAATGACCCAAACTAACAAGATTTATATTATTTTTATGTAAGAAAATACATACATCCCTTCTTTCCTTCAAAGTTAGCAAAAGATTCAAGTAGAAAGATAATTTTATCAAACAGAAAAAAATAAGTAATTTTTTTTATTGGGATAATACTCTCTCCTGGTTCAATGCCTGCTTAGAAACTTTAAGAAAGTCTCCTTTACTAGCTCATTATTATTCACATCATAGTCTCTAACTGAATAATTCTACAATATCTTCTATCCCTTCCTGGGTCCTCTTCTCTATACTCTTCTATCTCAGTTGCTCATTAGCTTCTATGGATTTAACTATCATCTCTAAGTAGATGACTCCTATATACACATATGTAGTTTCAGTCTCTCCCTTAAGCTTCATTCTGTAACATTAATTGCTGATCAGACATTTCAAGCTGGATATCATGGAGAGAATAAGCTCAGTGTGTCTAAAACTGAACTTGCTCCTTCCCATTAAAACCTCCCCTCTTCAAAACTTCCCTTTTTCTGTTGAAGGTACCACTATCTTTTCAGTCCATGGTTCATAATCTCAGTATCATGCTTGACCTCTCAACTCCACATAACCAGTTAGGTACCAAATCTTGCCATTCCTATCTTTACAACATCTCTTGCATTCTGTCCTTTCTGTCTATTCATATAACTGCTTTCTTTAGTTCAGACGTTCACTTTGTAGATTATTGCAATTTCTCATTGGTCTTCATGTCTCAAGTGACTCACCACTCCAATCCATTCTACATCTTGCTGCCAAAGTAACTTTGTTGAAGTCTAGAACTGACTATGTCAGTCCTCTACTTAACCAACTCCAGTGCTCCTATTACCTTTAAAATAGCTTTTAAAGTTATAAAAACTTATAAAGTTATAAAAACCTGGTCCCAATCTACTTTTCCAGCATCATTGAACATTTCCCTCTTTTTGCACATTGAAATTCAATTCAAATGGCCTTCTCTTTGTTCCTCATTCATAACACTCAGTATTTTATATCTGTGCCTTTGCACTGCCCATTCTCCCATGTATGGCATGTATTCCTTCTAATCTGGTCCCCAAAGAGTCCCCCTCTCTCTTCCATTAATATGTAGTTGAAGGGGACAGCACTGGCCCTGGAGTCAGGAGGACCCGAGTACAACTCCAGCCTCAGACACTTAATAGTTACTAGCTGTATGACCTTAGGCAAGCCACTTAACTCCCAGCTACCCCCCAAAAAAGATGCAGATGAGACCATTTTTATTGGTCTCCTCAAGTGCTGGTACCATTTCTCCCAAACTATCTTGTATTTAACATTTTGTGTTTTATGTTTGTATTTCTTAACTTTATGCTATGTATTTTTATATTTGTGTGTACATTTATTAGTGCTATCTCCATGCATTTTATAAACACTAATCGTCTCCTCTATTAGAATGCAAGCTCCTTATGAATAAGGATTGTTTTGTATTTTTGTCCTTGTTTCCTGTATACCTAGCTTAATGCAGGGCATACAGTGGAAATTTAATGAACATTTGCTGACTGATCAAAATTAAAGCAGCTACCAAAAAAATTTAAATTTACTACAATTTATGGCAGCATTCTAATCTTAAAAAACTTGTTATTATTATGAATCATAATTATCTTTGTATTTCAAAATGCTTTCATGAAATATGACATTGGAGTGAATAAACAACATTTTAAATTTTTTAAATTTTCCATAGGTAAATAACATTTAGAAAATATTCAGAAATTTGACCATACGTCTGATCTGTTATGGATATCCTAATTAAAATATTAGTACTTAATTCTTGAACTGATTTAGACAACTAATAAATGAGCAAAATTCAAATTATCAGAAATTTTTATGTTTATCCAGTGAGAATCAATTCCAGGAAATCACAGCACATAAAAATCTAACTGATTTTTGAACTTGATAATGCTAGTATAAAATAATAATAAATAAATGGAAATATTTTTGGATGAGAGTAAATTGCTTTAAAGCTGTCCATGGCCTTTATTTTAAAAATAGAACGTATATCAAGAAATTGCTACCTGACAGGCTGCCCAGCAAAACAGTTGCCAAGTAATGAATCCATTCTAATAGGCTTCATCAACTCATCTACAGTATGCAGGTCTAGGAGAATAAAAGAATTATATAAATTGTTAAAAATACAGATCAGTTCTGAGAAAATTAGAATCAAAATTACATTTACTTCATATAGTCTGTCAGCATAATATAAACAATGACCTACAACTACAGAGACAGATGTCTTTCTACACCATAAAAAAGACTTCCTTTGATTATAAATTAAAACCAGATCTATATACTGATGCAGATATATTCTGACCCTTTACAGGTTTGTTGGTAAGTCATTTTTCAGTCATATCTGATCCTCTATGATCCCTACTTGGAGTTTTCTTGGCAGAGATACTGAAGTGGTTTTCCATTTCCTTCTTCAGCTCATCTTATAGCTAAGGAACTGAGGCAAAGTAGTTACATGGCTTGCCCAGGATCACACAGTTAGTAAGTATTTGAGGCTAGATTTTAAGTCAGAAAAATGAGTCTTTCTGATTCCAGGCTCAGTGCTCCATCTACTGCATCACCTAGCTACTATATATCATGGGTTAAGAGCATGTAAAAAAAGTATTCATTAATCAAAATTTTTTAAACATTTAAAATTTCTTTTTGTTCAATATATATTTTTGAAATTGAAATTTACTCCACTGGACGGTTATAACTTTAGCTAAACCTATGATGCCTAGTATCGACTTTTGAGTTAATCCTTTAACCAAGAGGATAGGCATTACAAAAGATATACAATGAATTACATGTAAATTATATATTATCCAAAATTATCCTATAAAAACAAAGGGCTCCCACTGCTTAAAGCTGTATTTCTATATTCTAGGAGCATAAGAGGCCTTTTTTTCTACTTTTTTTTTTGTTCTACCAAATAAAGTAATAATCATATCACACTGTTATTAGCATTTTACCAGATTCAGAAGTAGAGATGTTTTTTGAACACTCATCCACTTCCTGAGGAGCATCCTGCAGCAAGCTCTTGCAATTCTCAAGTTTTGGCTCATCTGTATCTCCCAAAGACTGATCGATATGATGATAGGCATGATGCAGTGCTTCTAGGTCACTGTTGCTTTGTCCATAAGACATACCTGGTGGAAATATGATTTCACTGTAATTTTACTAGAAATCTATTATAAACAAAACATCATCACTTGATATCTGTTGGGAGTTCAACATAGAATGGTATTGAATTTTGGTCTACTTCAAGAGGACAGGTGATGACTTTATGGAGTTTCTAAATGTTATTTTCAATTCAATTCAAAAAGCATTTATTAAGTCTAAAACATGCCAATAAAACTCCAAAATCTGTCATACTATATAGCATTCACTTTAAAAATTTTCTAGGTACTAGAGATACAAATATAAAAATGAAAATAGTCCCTCTTGTAAAAAGCTTATATTCCATTGGAGAAGAAGTAACCAATATAAGAAAAGATAGATAAATAAAAGTAATTTAGAGGGAGGGTGCTAACAGGTGGGAGATCACTTAGTCATTGAGCATTTATTAAGTTGTGGTAGGCTTTGGGATAAGGAGTGGGGACACTGATATTTTTTTTTTTTTGCTTTTTGCTGAGGCAATTGGGGTTAAGTGACTTGCCCAGGGTCACACAGCTAGGAAGTGTCTGAGACCAGATTTGAACTCAGGTCTTCCTGACTTCAGGGCTGGTGCTCTAACCACTGCCCCACCTAGCTGCCCCGGGGACACTGATATTGACTGACTCATTGTAACCCCATTTGGGGTTTTCTTGGCAAAGAGTGGTTTTTTTCACTTCTTCTAACCTCATTTTACAGGAAGGAACTGAAGCAAAATAGGGTTAAGTGATTTAACCCAGGGTTACACAGATAGCAGCATTTGAGGCCAGATTTAAACTCAAGAAAGAGTCTTCCTGACTTCAGGCCTAGTATTCTATCCACTGTACCAACTAGCTGCCCCCAAAACCAATAGCACCCAGTATTCCCAGGAGACTTCCTATCCAAGTACTAACCAGGTCCAACCCTGCTTAGTTTCCAGAGATCAGAGATCAGGCAGGTTCAAGGTACTATGGGTATCAACACTAGAGATACAAATAAAGATTAAAAATGTAGTTTTTGCCTTCAAATTTTAATTGTCTCTACAGCTCACATTTTAATGGGGGAAGATGATGGAAAAAAAATGCAAATTCAAGATATAAATAGAATAGGTAGAAGGTAATCTCAGAGAGGAAGGTATTAACAGGGAAGGGTACACTGGTGGGGGGAGGAAAGTGCAGCAAAATCAGAAAATTCCTCTTTTAGAAAGTGAGATTTGAGCTGTCTTAAAGGAAAACAACAATGCCCTAGTTTTCCCAAATCCCCTTCAACATTTGTCATTATCTTTTCCTGTCATCTTAGCCAATCTGACAGATTTGAACTGGTATCTCAGAGTTGTCTTATTTGCATTTCTCTAATTAAAAATGACTTAGATCTTTTTTTTTTTTTCATAAGAGTAGAAATGACTTTCAATGTCATCATCTGAAAATTGTCTATTTATATCATTTGACCTTTATCAATTTGGGAATGGCTTGTATTCTTATAAATTTGAGTCAGTTCTCTATATATTTCAGAAATGAGGCCTTTATCAGAAATGCTGATGTTAAAATTTTTCCCTAGCTTTCTACTTCTTTTCTAATCTTTGCTGCATTGGTTTTATTTGTACAAAACCTTTTTAATTTAATGTAATCAAAATTAGCCATTTTATTTTATTTGTATGTTCTCTAGTTCTTCTTTGACCATAAATTCCTTCTTTCTCCACTGAGATCTACTGATCTGAGAGGTAGACTAAACCTTGTTCTCCTAATTTGCTTATAGTATCACCCTTTATATTTAAATCATGAACCCATTTCAACCTTATCTTGGTAGAGTGTGTTAGATGTTTGTCAATATCTATTTTCTGCTATACTATGTGTATATTTGTAGTTGTGTTCATATAGTTCCTGGCTTAGTTTTGGCAGGTACATTCCCAAATACTTTATATTATCATAGTTATTTTAAATGGGATTTCTCTTTCCATCTCTTGCCTTTGGACTTTGATGGTAACATACAGAAATACCAATGATTAATGTGGGTTTATTTTATATGCTGTAACTTTGCTGAAGTTGTTAATTGTTTCTAGTAGTTTTTTAGGTGATTTTCTAGGATTCTCAAAGCATACCATCATATCATCTGCAAAGAATGATAGTTTTATTTCATCACCTGCTCTAATTCCTTAAATTTCTTTTTCTTCTCTCATTGCTAAAGCTAACATCTATTTTGTTGGATTTTTCATAAAACCAACTTTTAGTTTTATTAGGTCAATAATTTTCTTGAAACTTTCAATTTTATTAATCTCCCCTTTTATTTTTAGAATTTCTAATTTGATACTTGAGTTTTTAAAATTTGTTCTTTTTCTAGGTTTTTATTAGTTGCATGCCCAATTCATTCATCTTCTCTTTCCCTATTTTATTTATGTAAACATCTAGTGATATAAAATTTCCCTAAGAATTGCTTTGACTGCATCTCTTAACTACATCCTCTAAGTATATGAAAGAAATTAAGAGTTACACGTATCTTCTTCCCATATAGGGATGTAAACATTTTAACCTTTTAAAAAATTATATATCTTTTTTCCATTTACCTTTTTATGTTTCTCTTGAGTCTTATATTTGGAGATCAAATTTTCTGTTCAGGCCTGGCATTTTCATCAGAAATGACTGAAAATCTCCTATTTCATTAAATGTCCATCTTTTCCTCTAAAAGATAAAGATAATGCTTAATTCTGCTGGATAGTTGATTCTTGGTTGTGGTCCAAATTCCTTTGCCCCCTTGAATATCATATTCCAGGCCTTCTGATACTTTAATGTGGAAGCTTTTAGGTCTTAGGTAATCCTGATTTTGGTTCCTCAATATTTGAATGGTTTCTTTTTGGCTGCTTGCAGTATTTTCTCCTTGATCTGATAATTCTGGAATTTAGCTACAATATTCCTTGGCATTTTCATTTTGGGGTCTCTTTCGGGAGGTGATCAGTAGATTCTTTCTATGATTATTTTACCCTCTGGTACAAGTATATCAGGACAGTTTTCCTTGATGATTTCTTGAAAGATGTCTAGGCTTTTTTTTTTTTTTCCCTCCCCCCATCATGGCTTTGAAGTAGTCTATAATTCTTAGATTCTCTTTACTGGATCTATTTTCCAGATGAGTTGTTTTTCCAATGAGGTATTTTACATTTTCTTCTATTTTTTCCTTTCTTAAAAAAAAATTTGTTTGATTGCTCATTCATTCATTTCCATTTGTTCAATTCTTATTTTTAGTGAACTATTTTCTTACATTGGCTTTTTTTTTAAACCTTTTTTTTTTTTTTTTTGTATTTGGCCAACTGTACTTTTAACAGCGTCGTTTTGTTCAGTGGATTTTTTTTTTTCATTTTGCCAGTTCTGTTTTTTAAGGAGACATTTTTCTTCAGTATATTTTTTCCCCCAGTTCACCAAATTTATTTTTAAGACATTGCTTTCTTCAGTCAATATCTATGCCTCCTTTTCCAAGGTATTGGGCTTTCCTCCCAAACTTTCATAACTCTCTTGCAATGGTCTCATTTCTTTCCCCCATTTTTCTTCTATCTCTTTGAAGATCCTGTTTGAACTTTTCCAAAAGAGCCTTTTAAACTGGAGACTAGTTCACATGCCCCTCTGAGGCATCACCTGAGGTCATTTTGCTGTCCTTTTCTGGGTTTGTATTTCGGTCTTCCTTGTCTCCACAGTAGCTCTCTATGGTCAGAGCTTTTTTCACTTTTTAAAAATCATTTCTAAAGGTTGAGTTCTGCTCTTAGGGCACAGGGGAGAATGTTCTGAGCTTCCTCTGCAGGGTGACAGGAGCTTCTCACTGACTGCACTGGGATCGGTGCTGCAGGCTTCTCTTTTGCACTGAATGGCTTCGCCAAGTTCTGCTATTATGCTGGGATTCAGGGGTCACAGTTTGTCTTCTGTAGTTGTGTTGGAGGTCTCACATCTGGCATTCTGAACAAGGACAGAGTAGCCAACACTGCTTTTTTTTGGCTAATAGCCTCTTGCTAGATTCCCCGCACTGGGCTGCTTCACCAAGCCTCTGCATGGGCCGCTTCACCAAACCTCTGCACTGGCCACGTGCCTCCCTGCCCAATTGAGACAGACCTTTCCTGAAGTCCTTCCAAGATATCTTAAGCTGGAAAATTATCACATTCTGAATGTTTGTGGGTTCTGTCACTCCAAAATCCATTCAGAGGCTTGATCTAGTGTTTCTGAGGGAAACTGAGGAGATCTCAGGCAAAGTCCTGTCTACTCTCCACCATCTTGGCTCCACTCCCAGAGATTTGTGATTCAGGTAAAAGTCATCGTAGGAATCAAATTCAAAGAGCCAGAGTTGAATGGGGCATTTACTTCATCTAGGCCAGCAACCTTAAAAATTTTATGGATCAAGAAACTGAAGCCCAGAGAGATTAAGTCACTTGGTTAAAGTTACACAGATTAAGTCAGTGGCAGGTGTGATTCAAATTCATGACTTCCTGTTCAGTATTCACAGTTTCAAATTAATTTTAAAATATGTATTTCAAAAATCCTTCTCTTTCAATATAAATGTTAACTCTTTGGAGCAAGCACCCATGGTAAAATAGAAATACTGGATTTATATGTTATAGGTTTAGGTCCTGAACCTGCGACCTACTGTGTGACCTTGGGAAAAGTCACCTTTCTGGGCCTCAGACTTCAGTAAAGAAGAGATTACATGAAATGGCATTCTAAGGTTCTTCCAATTATGAATGTATTACCTTAGGAATGTAGCCCATCTTTGGATGTCAATATATATTGCTGGTAAACAGACTAACCTCTCTATACCAAGTAGAGAGAGCATGAATAAATGTATTGGTATGTCCCTTATATAGTAGATATGTTATTATATAATGTTATATGATAGAATATCAGTAGTAAGTATAATGATCATAGAAATACTAACAAAATGTTAATAACAGATGACATTTATATTAATGTTTTAAGATTTATAAAACATTCACTTTAAGTGCATTAACTCATTCACTTCTCAAATGATTATGAGGTATTATTCCCATTTTACAGGGAAAATGTTGAAAGACAGAGAGGTGAAACGATCAGTGCAAAGTCACACCAGTGGGAAAGTCTGAAAACAAGAAATGAACACAGGTCTCTCCTGACTCCATAGCAAGTGCTCTTTCCACTATAACATGTTACATCACAAATCTTGCAAACACAAGCCAACCCTTATGCAGGGGCCTGAGTCAATGTGTTCTTATTGTGAAAAGAACTAAAGATTAGCAGTTGGTTTTTGTAGTCATACATTAATTTAGGCAAAAAAGCCAAAGCTCTAAATTTCAAAGATAATATTCGATGAATCTATTCTAGCTCAGGCACTACCATTAATTATGCCTTTATTGATCCCTGTAGCTCTTTATTGAAATAATTCTGTACTAACTTATATGTCCCTGATATTTACTTATATGAATACATGTAGAAACAAGACAATTTTTTCTTTTATTCCAGGGCTATGCATATTTAGTGCTTAATAAATGCTTGTTGATAAGAGCTGATGAAATATGTAGCATCTCTGGACATGGCTAACATGGAAATATTTCCCTTTTTTCAGAGATAGAAGAAGATAGAGGTAGAGAGAAAAATGCTTGATAATTGAAAGAAAAACAAATATTTATAAAACTGAATTTAATTTAGCTAAGCTGTTATATAATATGAAAAAATATGGCAAGGCTAAGTATATAAAAGAAAGTAGCACCCTACTCCATTTCCTTTTTTATAGAGTATTGTCTTTCATCTTTCAACAATCTGCCTTTTCTCAAGAACCAAGAAAGTTGATGGAAGTGTTGTTCTTTTCTTGTTTATCATATGTTAGTTATCATAGGCATTTATGCCATGTGCTCTGTTCTACTAGGGCATGAGCTCTATGGAAGCTGGAACCATATCTTACTCTGTAAATAATAGCCACCTGACATAAAACTTAGTTGAGTTGAAGTTAATGAAATCCTCACTTGACATTAAGGAAGACCAACCTGCCAAACAACGGACATAAAATATCAATTTTAGAAAAAGTATCTGTGCTTCCAGGTATGAGAGTGGAAGCCTTCTTTATGCACCATCCAGCTGTCTGATGATATCCTTTACACTCTTTCTGGATAATTCTTTTGTGGCAATAGAAAACTATATATTCAGGCTTACCATGTTCCTCTCCAATGAACCTGTGTATAACCTGTAACTTTTAATTGTTTAGAGACAATTTCACACTTTACAGCCAATCAACATTGTTAGAAAAGTCCTTGTGTTTAAAAAGATGAACCTTTATTTCAAGGAGGAGGTGCGGAGAATTAAAAGACCCTCAAATGCAATCCAGTATGATCTCTTCTTCTTATTCAATTTTGGACTTATTTTACAACCAGTGTTTGTCAAAAATAAATACCAACTCTATGTGTTATCCACTGAAGTAGAGATCAGTTTAGATAAAAGATATTCTTTGTCCACTGGTTTTTCTTATGGAATATTCAGGCCTAACTCTTTTGAGTAACAATGAATATCATTTAGGAGGCTTCTGCAATCATCACAATGTTATCCATAATAAGTATCTGGAGAGCTTTACCATCTCTATAGAATCCCTCTTTCACTTAAGACTCTGCAATGGACATCTTCCACAGGAATGAAAAAACCTTTGATGATCAACTGTCTTTCTACTTTTTGTGTGATATTAAAAATTAGTCATGAAATTTGTTTCTCAGTTATAACTTGCAATGAATAATCTATGATTGAGACATAAGTATGGGAGACACCTTGTTGGAAAAATAAAATCCTTGAAGACATTGTTTTACTTTATTGAAATTAATTTTTTTCTATAGTAGAAAAACAGCAAGGATGGTGTGAAGAGAAAGTGAATTCTTGGTATAAGGGACAGACAAGCTGTGCAGGAGCATAGAGACTAGATATGGTATGTTGCATGGTATGTGAAAGATTGAAAATAAACTAGTTCAGCTAGACTACAGGGGATATAGAAGGGTATAATGTGCAATAAAGTTTGGGTATGGAGCCAGATTGTGAAAAATGCCAAATAGAAAACTGTGTGTTGGATTCTAGAGGCAATAAAGAATCATTGGAGCAAGGAAGTAACAAAGTCATATTTATTCTTTAAGAATAACACTTTGTGATATTTGTGTAGCATATGGGTCACAAAGTATGAACTATAATGATATGATCTGATGTAGACTTATTCCCTTTTTTATAATCTGGTGATTCATTCCCTTCTTATAACCCATTAAGGAAGAAAAAAACAAGTAAAAAAAATGGTAGAGAACTGAGGGAAACTGTCCTGTAATAACAGCTGAGATTGGTATATCATATGACTGGTATATTAGCTTTGAAAATAGTTTCTTCTAAGAGGAGTTCCAGAAATGTTTTGCACAAGATGATTCATCTGAAAGACAGCACTCATCATGACAATTAAATTCTGCCATGTTTATGAATGAAAAATCTCAATACTATATGGTGAGCTCTCTTAATTAGTGCTTAAAAATAACTAACAAATATAGAAAGTGCCATAATTTCCTAAAGTAACTTTCAATAGATTGTATACACAGAAAAAACAAAAAACAAAAAAACAAACAAAAACCCTGATAATACAGATTTAGGATCAAACTCAACTCTAAATATATATTTATGAGTTTGGCCATTCAACTACTGGCTACTGAGTTGGTCAATACTAAAATCAGAAGTGTCTTTTTTTTTTTTTTTGGATGTCTTTCAAACAAAGAGAAATGCTATTGAGTACCTAGGGATACTTGAGTAACCTGAAGACTTCCCCTTGGGAATACAAAGGAAAGTTAGTGAGTGTCTCAATTGGTGCTCACATCCATTGAATGTAATCCTGATTGGGCTAGATACATCAATATACAACCATTTCACAACTACAAATAATCACCAGAACTGGATCCCAGGCTTGCCAAGTTAAGAAACATGGGCCCTGAAAAGTCAAATTTAATACAGTAACAACATTGTTCAAGAAGCAATATTATGATTAGGGACATGCTATCACTTACATATTGTTTCTGGGGTAGTAGCACCAAAATTATAATCTACTTAATAAAAACAATTAAAAACTTAAGAATTATGGAGGAGGGATGGAAAACTTTTTTTAAAAAAAAAGTTTCCTTTTAAGGGAATGCTTTTCTTATCTTACATCTACTATTGTATTCTTCCACTGTGTGTACAAAGAATCATAAAAGGGTACATGTCATTGAAACTGCTTCCTAGAGGAAGATACTTCGAAGATTAATTAGGATATCAAGATTGGCTACCAAAATCTTTCACTGTTGGGCCCTCAAGTCATCCCTCTACTGTTGTTTGAGGTCCCCTAGAATTAAAACATAATTGAGTCTAATTTGAACCAATTTTAAGGGTCCATAGCTGACACTAAGGAGTTTAGCAAAAGAATTAGACTAAGTCAATGTTCAAAGGAAACAGGCCCTTTTACTTGGCATGTTTAAGGGAAAGGCCTTGTAGTTTCATTCGTCCCAAAGGAACAGAAGGTAGGTAAGCATTTAATAAGTGAACTATACAATACAAGGGTATCTCAGTGACCCCCTTACATTGGAATTGCCAGCCAAAATAGTATAGTCCATCAACTCGATCACCATGGTACAGAATCTCAAATCTCCTAAGTGGGACTGGGAAGAGTTATACAACTAGTAAAGGCCATGTAATGAGAGATGTTACTAGTGAGTATAAAATACAGCTGAATATGTATGGTAGAGGGAGTCAACAGTAGACACCTGGATCCATAATTCACAGCATCTAAGAAATTTCAGGGACCATAGCAGTTTTAAAATTAAAGCAACTTTATTATTCTGCAGGGAGGGGAGGAGTCCTGTTCAAGCCGATCTCATTGGTGTCCCACCTCTGAGGTCACAGGCAGAGATAATGAAATCAGCAAGGAATTTGGAAGTTTCTAGCCAGCAGTGTTCCAAATATAAAGTTTTAAGGTACAGGGGTTTCAGATAAGGTAGGTGGTCAAAAGGAAAGGGTATAAATGTGGAAAAGACAACCTGTTGTGAAGAGAATGACTAGGCCTGATGTTTTCCTAGACTATAATAGAAACCAAATAAAGAAAAATTCTATGCAGATGAAACCATGTATTTTAAAGGCAAGTATGCCTTATAAAACAACAGATTTCAAGAAGAAGCTTCTTATATAGCACTAACCATATAAGCAGATCAAAAAAAGTAGAAGCTTTCTTGTTTCAAATATAAAAACCAAAAAAAGAACAACTAAATTCCTTGCTTTGCAATGTGGAAAATTTTAAAAAGGAAAAAGAACACAGCTAATGAGGCATTATAGAGTGCTGGACTGAATATTGGTCTTTGACTCAGGATGATTTGAGTTCATGTCTAACCTGTGACCAAGACTAGCTGTGTCTGGGTTGCCTCTTTATATAGCAGGAAACTCTCTAAGATTCTGAGTTGCAAATGTACACTGGAAAAGGGAGTCTCCTTATTGAAAGTACCCCATATCAGTGAAATCACAGGCAACAACAAACAGAAGAGAGAGCAGCAAAACAAATATATCTGAATCATTTTTTCCAAGATATTTCCAAAATAGATGCTTATCAAAATTAACTCATGAATTCTATGATCCTGTTGACAGTCATAAATTAAAAGAAAAATAAGGTAAGAATTATGAACACATGAACTTTGTATACAGCAGGATATGTCTGTTTGGCTTTTTGCTGGAAAGGAGGAGAAGGGGAAATGTGTAATTTAATTATAGGAAAGGCCCAATTTGAAACCCTCTTCACTGATACAGTTTAACAACACATCTGTAACTAATCTTAGAGAGCTGCATGGAGAACCCAGTGGTTAAGTAAATCTGACCAAAGTAACATGGTCAGGATACAGGAGACACAGTGCTTGAATCCAAGAAGAGATGACTCCAAGGCTGACTGTCCAAGAAGTCCTGAAATTGTGTCACACTAATTATTATTTAAAGGGAAAAGTTATTGTGTTGCCTTGTTTGATTCATATAGGCTTCAGAAAACTTTATCTTATATAATGTATGGGTATATACTTTATGGCTAATTAAATATATGGTCATTTTTTAAAAAAGAAAATAAGGGGTATAACATTGCTTGTTTCCTAAATGGATGGGGAAGGGATTGAAAGGAGGGAGAGAAATTGAAAGTCAAGTTTTTTTTTTTTTTTTTTTTAGTAAATGTTAGCATGTATAAGTTTGGCTAAGATGAAAGGAAAAAATAACACTAAATACAGAAGGGGATGTGGGAAAACTGGAATGCTTATGTATTGTTGGTAAAGTTGTAAATTGTTTTCAACCATTCTGGAGAACAATATCTTTTAATCCAAGCAGTCTAACTATTGGATCTGTATCCAATCATAAAGAAAGACATCATAAAAAAGAAAAAGACCCTGATGTAAAAATGCTTGTAGTCGTTCTTTTTGTGGTGGCAAGGAATTGGAAACTGAGTGGATGACCATGGATTGGGGAATGGCTGAATAAGTTATGGTAAATGAATATAAGAGAATATTATTGTTCTATAAGAAATAAGCAGGCTGATTTCAGAAAAACCTAAAAAGACTTACATGAACTAATCCTGAGTGAGAAGAATAAGGAGAAACTGTACATAGTAACAGCAAGATTATTTGATGAAAACTATGATAGACTTAGCTCTTTTCAGCAATATAGTGACCGAAGACAATTTCAATAGATCAAGGATAGAAATGCCATCTATATATTCCAGAGAGCTAGAGACTGAATGTGAATCAAAGAATACTATTTTACTTTTTTTTGTTGCTTGCCTTTTTTTTTTCTCATAGTTTTCCCCTATTGTTGTGATTTTTCTTGTGCAGTATGGCTAATATGGAAATATGCTTAAAATGACCCGTGTGTGTGTGTGTATACATATATACTATATTAGACTGCTTCATGTTTTGGGGAAGGGGAGAGGTAAAGAAGAGAGGAAGAAAAAAATTGGAACTCAAAATCTTACAAAAATGAATGTTGAAAACCATTTTTACATGTAATTGGAAAAAAAATACTAAAGTACTTTTAAAACTTTTTAAAAAGGCTTGGCATAAAATATATGCAAAGTTAAAAAAAAAGCATAAAACTTGTTCAAGGAAAAAATACTCTATTACCCTACTACGACATAGTTATTATGGGAAAATCAGAGTCAGCAGCCTTCATTTTTATTTGTACCACTATTTCCAAAAAGTAAATCTGCTATGCGTGGGAGGTCTAGGAGTACACATTTTTCTCACATAATTTTCACATTCTTAATAAAATTTTATTCACAAAATATAAATAGGAAAGATATTTTATTAAAACACAGACATTCTGAATTTAAAAAATTTTAAACTGCATGTCTGCTTTTTAATCTTGTTATTTCCTTCCTTATGGAGAAATAAAAACTATTCTGTATTTAGTTGAACTGATTAATCTGTTTGCTATCTTAATACTGAAATATCATAAGAGCCAAATTATCAAAAAAAAATGAAAAATATGCTCTCAAATTTATGCCAAAGTTTTTTTTTTAAAGTCTAGGGGAAATTCAATTCAATTTTACATTTATTAAGCATCTACTGACAGCAACAATAAAAAGTATAATTGCTGTCCTCAAGGAACTTACATTCTACTGAAATTTAGAAACATACACAGGTAAGTAAATCTGACATAACATAGGGGAAAGAGAATGTTAACTGTTCAACTTAACTGAGCTCTACAGAAAGATTAAGAATTTTGGGAGGTACAGGGGATCAGGAAAGGAGGAAAACATTTCAGGCATGTATAAAGGAGGAGATAAATAGAATGCTGAGTTCAGGACCTAACAAGATCAGTTCAACTGGAATATAAAATCTGTGAAAGGTAGTGAAAAAAAATTTAAAATGGGTATGAACCAGACTGGGATGGCTATAAACCCTTAAGAGTTTATCCTAGAAGCAAGAGGAAAGCACTGAAGGCTTCTGAGCAAAGAAATTACATGATATTAACAGATCTGTGCCTTAGGAAGATTATTTTGGCAGCTGTGGAAGATGGAATGGAATGAGGAAAAAATGGAAGAAAACATCAAGAAGCTTTGGAAATAGTCTTGGGTGACAGTCTAGGGTGGTGGCTGTATTAGTAGTAAAAAGAGGACAAATATGAAACATGTGACAGTAGGAGCAACAATTCCTGGCAACTACTGGAATGAATATAGGAGGTTAGGAAGAAGAAACAGGAATGATCTCAAGGTTTTAAATTTTAATAACTAAAAGTTGTGGTACCTTTGACAGAAACAGCAAGTATGAAGAAAGGGTAGTTTTAAAGAGAAAGATAATGAATTTGATTCTGAGCATAATGAATTTGAGATAGTAACAAGATACCAAGATGGAGCTGTTCAGTAATATGGGGCTTGAGATCATCAGAGAGATTAGAAGAATATGAGAGTCTGGTGAGAAAAAGGATGGTACAGGGCAATCAACTATAAACAGCATACTACTCTCTCCAAAGTTACTAATGATTCCTTAATTGCTAAATTGAATGTTCTTCATACTTCTGAACAACTCTATAGCTTCTGAAATTGCTGATTACCCTCTTTCTCCAGCTATTCTTTACTCTCTAAGTTTCTATTACAGCACTTTTTCTTGGTTCTCCTCCGACTTGCTAGATCAATTCTTTTCTACCTTCTTCACTGACTCTTTACTCACATCACACCTGATAGCCATGAGCGTCCCTGAAGTCTCTGTTCTGGGTCCTCCTCTTCTTCTTCTACATTACTTAACTTGGTGATCTAATCAGTTACCATGGTTTCAATTATCCTGTTACAAATGACTCAGATCTTACTTTTCTAGCCCTAACTTCTCCAGTTTCATATTCCCCAAGTACTTTTTAGATATCTTCAACAATGTCCATATGCACCTTAAACTCAGCATGTCTAAAACTGAACTAATGATCTTTCCCCCCAAACTCTCCCCTCTTCCTAACTTTGTCTATTGCTGTTGTCTATTGACAACACCATCCTTCTTCATCACTCAGACTCACAATCCAGGTAAATCAATTTAAACTGATCATTCTCCCAAATACCCTCCCCGCCCATGTCAAATTGTGGTCAAGTTCTGTTGTTTCTACTTTTGGTTCTGCCCCCTTCTTTCATCTGAAACTACTGATGAGGGCTTGGATAACTAGATGGGGTTGTCAGAAAAAGCCTGAGGTGCTGGTAAGATTATAATACTTTCTGAAGCAAGGAAGGGCACTGATCTAGATCTGCTTGGCCTTAATAGTCCCACCCCATGGAGATCTTAAGTAATTCCACTTTATTGTATCCAATCAGAAAGCCAAATTATGATGTCAACCCCCCTGAGGTTAAATTTCCTTTATAAGTCTGTCCATGGCCTATGCCATCTTTGTTGAACCCCTTTTGGGGTTAGCTTGCCATGTTTTTCTGTCTCATGATGTCTTTCTCCTCACCCCTTCCCCCATGTCTTATAGTGACTTTCTCCGGGTGTCTATTTTATATATTTGTCCATAACCCCTTCTCATAAATAAAAATATCTTTTGGCAATGATACTCACTGATACTCAGGACCTCATCACTACCACCATCTGGTGAAGTTCCTCATCACCTACAGTATAGACTACTGCAAAAACTGGTTGGTGTCTCTGCTTCAGGTCTCTTCCTACTTTATACTGGCCTCCATTTACCTATCAAATTGACCTTCTTTAAGTAAAGTTCTACCCCTATTCTCCTCCTTACTCCATCCTGAACTCTTCAACCCAATTCAGTAAATTCTAGTGGCTCCCCATCAATTCCAAAAATCAAGCATAAAATTCTATTTGTCTTTCAAAATTCTTCTAAAGCTAGCTACTTCCTACCTGGCCGGTCTTACATCTTAATTATCCCCATTCCCACCCTGACTATTTATTATTCAGTCCAGTGACATTGACCCTCCTAGCAGTTTCTACAAACCAGACACTCCATTTCCCAAATCTGGGCATTTCTTCCAGCTGTTCCCTCAAGCCTAGAAAATTCTCCTTCCTCATCTCTGCATCCAGGCTTCCCTGATTTCCTTTAGCTCCCAGCTATCCTATCTTTTACAAGAAGACTTTTCAATAAATTCTAGTGCTTTCCTTCTGTTGATTACTTTCTAATATAGCTAATCTGTACATAATTGTTTGCAGCTCCACCAGATTAAGAGTTTACTGAAAACAGAGATTGTCTTAGATTTTCTTTATATTCCTAGTTGTTAGCACAGTACTTGGCACATAGGAGCTTAATAAATGTTTACTGACTGAATTTAAAGCTACTTTCTGTTATGAGACTGAATTACTATTTTTATTGCATAATAGTCTGCAAATGTTTTTTTCCCTATTTCTTAACCTACCCCCGAACACTCCCTTATCCTCTCCCTCAAGCCTTTCCCTTTGCTCTCGTTTCTATCTGAAATTAGAAAACATTTAGAACCTTCCAAATATATGCTATCCCCTTTTTATCCCACTCCCATTAATATACATACCTTTCTATACACCCCCAGCCTCCCTCATCCACTTATTTCTTTATAAATTTAGAAGAATTTTATTCCCTTCTAAATGTATATTGCTGTTCTGTCTTTAATCCAGATTTAATGTGAGTAGGGTCCTTCTAAAAAATCCCTCCCCTTAAACTCTTCCTCTTCTCTCTCTTCTGACCTTCATTTCTTTCTGAATTTAGAAGACTTTCTTTCTCTCTCTCTCTATATATATATGTAGTGTTTTTTTTTTTAGCCCATTCCTGATGAGTAAGGTTACAGAACAAATAACCCTCCTCCCCCATCTAAATCCTCTATATCAGTTCTTCCTCTAGTACATCATTTTCATAAGATAATTATTTTTTATCTTTTCCTACAGGATTTTGCTTTTTAGAATCACACCATACTTAGCTTTACCTTAATCTTTCTTTTGAACTACCCAATTACTAATGACAATCAGATACATGGTTTATACTTCCATGTATAAAATATAGTTTGCCCTTATTGAGTCCCCTGAAATTATTTTTGATGTTTACCTTATATTTCTCTTGGATCTTATATGTCAAATTTTCATTAAGTTCAGGTCTTTCTGCAACAAAATCCTGAAAGTTTGTCAATTCACTGAATATCCCTCCCCCCCCCCCTTCCCATTAAGGATTACATTTAACTTTGTTGGCTATGAGCTGCTGCAATCCTAGTTCCTTTGTTTTTTGATATGAAGTGTCCCAAGATCTAGGGTGTTCAATGTCATCGCTTCTAGGTCTTTATGATTCTAACTGTGGCTCCACCATATTTGAATTACTTTTTTTTTCTTTTTGCTCATAATATTTTCTCCTTAATCTATGGGTTTCAGAATTATTTGGTTATGATATACCTGTAGGTTTTCCTTGTAGATCTCTTTCAGGTGGTGATGAGTGAATTTTTTTCTATTTCTACTTTCCTTTCTTCTTCCAACACTTCAAGAAAATTTTCTTGAATTATTTCTTGTACTACTATATATCAAGACTTTTTTTTGATCATAGCTTTAAATCTGATTATAAGGGTTTATCTTTTTGATCTGTTTTCCAGATCAATTGTTTTTCTTTTTTTAATAGCATTTTATTGTCAAAATATATGCAAAGATAGTTATCAACATTCACCCTTGCAAAATCTTGTGTTCCAAATTTTTCTCCCTCTCTTACTCCCTTCTCTAGACAAAATACTATGCTTTGATCCACATTCAGTCCCCATGGTCCGCTCTCTGGTTGCAGATGGCTCTCTCCATCATAAGTCTATTGGAATTGGCCTGAATCACCTCACTGTTGAAAAGAGCTAAGTCCATCACAGTTGATCATCACATAATCTTGATGTTGATGTGTATAATGAGCTCTTGGTTCTGCTCATTTCACTTAGCATCAGTTCATGTAAGTCTCTCCAGGCCTCTCTGAAATCATCCTGCTGATCGTTTCTTATAGAATAGTAATATTCCATAACATTCATATACCATACCATTCAGCTATTCTTCAACTGATGGCCATCCATTCAATTTCCAGTTTCTTGTCACTACAAAAAGGACTGTTTCAAACATTTTTGCTCATGTGGGCCCTTTTTCCTTTTTTACGATCTGTTTGGGATACAGGCCCAATAGAGATTTGTTTTTCTTATGAGATGTTTTACATTATATTTTTTCATTCTTTACATTTTATTATTTTTTGTCTCATAACTTTGTTGGCTTCTTCTCCTTGCCCAATTCTAGTTTTCACAATATTATTTTCTACTTTTTCAGTTGATTGAATTTTCTTTCAATAATCTTGTTTTTCTTGGATTGAAAAAAATGTTTCTTCAGTCTCTCTAATTTGATTTTTAAAGTCTTTTTTGAGTTCCTCTATGAATTATTTTTGAGCAAGTGAACATTTGACATTACTCTTTGGGAGATCAGAGGCTTTTTTTGCTTGAGCATCCTCCCCTGAATATGGATTCTCAACCTCTCTACTCCCATAGTATCTCTATGGTTGGATTCTTTCTTTTTTGCTTGCTCATTAAAAAAAAAAATAGCAGTCTGTTACTGTAATTATCTCCAATTGTGAGGTATAGCGCCTCTGATCTTAGATCCTCCAGTTTTCCTCTCTGGCCTGGAATCCTTAACCAAGGACTTCACCCTCTTGTAAGTGTACACAGCTGGCAGTATCCCTATCCCACTGCTTATGTACTTACAGGGTTGTATGCTGGTTCCTTCTTCCCTGGCTACCTCCTGGCAGCACAGCTGGACTTTATCAGCTTTATCAGCAGAGATATCCTCAATCTTCTAGGCCCTAAAGCCTAACTCCCCACACTATTTAGAGATAAAAATTCCTGTGGCAGGGGCCTAGGCCAACTTCCAACCCAGCTAAGCTCGAGGGCTCTTGCTGTTTTAGTGGAACTAGACTGGAGGTGTTTATATTTCACAGAGAGCAAACCTCCATTCTGTTATCTTTCTTTGGATTTTCGCCAGTTGTCCCAGAAGGACTACTATTCTGCCACAACTTTCGTTTATTTTTGCTGCTCTATGTTCACCCTGAGGTGCTATTTTATTTTGTTTGTGAGGGAAATCTGGAGAGTTCGGAATTTTCCCCAAGCCTACTGCTTTTATTGGATTATTGTATATATTGTATTACATGTATTTATTTTAACTCAATTAATTTTTCCTTTATGAATTTAGATGCTAAGGCATTTGGAGAATGTAAATTTAATTTTGGTCTTAGTTGTCTATCTGTATTTCTATATTGTGAATTTTTATTTTGTCTAATAGCATGATTACAACACCTACTTTTTGGCTTCACCTCATGCATGGTAAATTTTATATTAGCTTCTCATTTTTATTCTGCCTTGTATCTTAGCAGGCCACAAATTCTTCTATTTGTTTTCTTTTAACTATTTTTAAGATTCTCATTTCTCTCTTGAATCATTTGGAAACATCTTACAGCAAATACATAGGAACCTCCATTTCAATAGGTTGTGTCAATTTTAATTTAGAGATGTGAGAAGTCCTTTAGATGTTGTGGTAGCCTTCCGGTTTTAATATGTTCCCTATTGATTTATTCACCAGATTTGCTTCACCAGAGATTTTCAAGTAAGTTTGCTTTTTCCTGAGATTGTTGGTGATTTTTGTTTTATTTCTTCTATTACCCTTATTACTCTATCACTCACTTTATGACTCTCTTCATTGATTATGTAATTGAGTATTTTTTTTCTAATTATATTTTATGTATATATCCCATGGACCTGTAACTATGTTAAATGCTATGATTTTCTAAATACAAGAGAACTTCCTACTGAATAGGTTAAAAACAGTTCAAATCCAAGAACACCTAAAGTCATAGTACTGAAATAGGTAGTTTTATATAAACTGTTTATTTTTCTTTTTAATCATTTTCTACATGTATCAACCAATTTTTAACTGAGCTTGAGGAAAGTATTTCTGCATTTTTCTCACCCTTATCACAATATGTACTAGAAATTTCAATCAGTCTTATATAATTCAAGTCAGAAGAGATTACAGAATTAGAGCTGGAAAATATCTCCAAGATCAAAATAAAAACTATTCCACTTTGTAAATTAGGAAACGAAGGCCCAGGAAGCTGTCATTTGCTCATAAATAGAATTTGAACCCAGGTCTTTTAACTCCAGAATCACTATTCTTTTAGACTTGATGCTATAGTTATCTTCAGCCATTTTGCAGGGTGTCTCTGAGAACAAATCATTTAACTTCTCTGCACTCCAGCTTTCTCATCTAAAAATTAAGAGGTTCATAGAGTAAGCCTCTATAAGGGCACCTTCCAGCTCAAAAGCTGATTGCTCTGAGGTATGGAGAAGAAAAGTATCACTCTATTTCTCCCTAACCACTAAACTTAGTGGAAGAGTCAGCACATAGAAAGAAGAGAAAACAACCTCAAGTTCATGTCAAAGATTTTAATGACTCAAGCAATATCTATTATTATGCAAACTAGGACAATAGAAGTTATGGTGATGGGAATGTTTATATCTATGTATTTCTTATCAAATCCTTTTAATAGCAATATTTTTAGAGATGAAGTTGCAATCACAAAATGAAAATTTTTTAAAAGCTGCTTATTTAGAAAGGAGACAATTTTAAAAACATCATTACCTGTTCCAGTCATTTCATTATCAATGACATCTGCTTGTACCAGTAATTTGGTTGTTTTTTTATCTTGAGAATCCACTTCGACCTCACCAACAGAGTCTAAGGAATCCAGCAGCATGACTAAAAGAATGTGAAGGAAAAATTAAAAAGGACAATTTGTGATTCTAGATACTAATAAATTTTTGTACATACCAAATAGAATGAAAATACTTATAGATAGGCAAAATATACATATTATATAACAAACCTGACATGACTACATACATTTATATTTTAGGAATGAGGATAAGATAATGATTGCCTTTTTTCTTTATATTAATAGTAAACTGGAAATTATTTTAAAAATATATTTAGACTTGAATTAGATATAAGGAATATATTATTGATAAGATGTACAGAATATCATTCTTTGTGTTAAGATACAAATTTTTCTAGGATGTTTCATTTGTAGTTCTGTTCATAGGAAGATAAGCAAACTAATTTTGTTGAACAATTATATAATCTTAAACCATAAAAGTTACTCACCATTGGCTAACATGCCAGTTTTCTCTTTTTTCTAAGTTAAAAGAGAAAAAGTATAAATTAAAATTGCAAATTAAAATATAAATTTGAAAATTAGTATAACATCACTAACATTCATATCAAAACCTGAACATAATGGAAAAAACCCTTTTATCTATTTCTTGGAATATGAATGAATTTGTATTTAATTGTCATAGGAATGCTATGACAGTTAAAAAATATTTTCTTTAAATATTTTCCTCTTCAACATAAACTAAATTAGTAACATATAACAAGTATGAATAGACCCCAAGAAAGTGTCTAAGGAATAGAAACATCTAAAAGACAGTTATACCAATTGGAATATGATTGTATTGCAGTTAGACTAACAGGCTGTATACTAAAGAGACAGGACAATTATAATGCATGTATGAGGAGGAATCACTGAAATTCAGATCTAATCCAATAATCTCATTTTCAGATGAAGAAATTGAAGCACAAAGTAAAGAAGTATTTGTCCAGGGTCATTCACTAAGTTAGCAGAAGAGCTGTAATTAGAAGCCATTTCTCTTGGCTTACAAATTATTCTTATCATGCTGGAAAAAAAAAAAGAATAGGATGTTAAATCATAACCCTGTATCACAGAATAGAGAGAAGGAAATGATCTTAGAAGTCGTTTTAATCTAGCTTCTACTTGAGAGAGCCTCCCTACTTACAGCATAGTTGAACATTACCTTCAGTGAATGGGTATTGATTATCTCCTGGAGAAAATCTAAAACTTAATACAAAAGTTCTTCCTTATGTTGTACCAAAATTTCTTTCTATTCTTCCAAACTCAACAATAACTTGATTTATTGAACAACACAGAACCAATCGGTTTCCCTGTTCTCTATGACAGCCCTTCAAATAACTGACAACTATCATTTCTTTCTTTCCTCTTCTCCAGATAAAGCAAATCAGTTTTTTTCAAACTTTTTTCATAGATATAATCTGCTATAATTTTACTACCATGATCACCTTTTATTTTAAGTATTTCTTTGTTAGTTTCTCCTAAAAGAATCTGCCATGCAAAAGTTGAATAGGATACTATATAGAAGAACCAATTCAGAAAATTGTAAAATTATTAAGTTTTCCATTCTAAATAGTATAACCAATTAATAAGTACACAGCATTTTTAAGTTTGTAAAGCACTTTACATATGTAATGATGATAATCAAGTGAGCCTCCCTTATTTGAACAGAGGAAATTTATGGAACATGTAAGAGAATAGGCTAGCATACTGGCATATGCTAAAAAAGAATATTCTCAATCATGGTGCCTGTGAATGGGAATTATCATTGAGAAAAGAAGGTTAATTCATTTAGTAAACTTTAAGAGGAATACTATATCCTCCATAGTTTTCTCTTCTCTTTATAGCAGGCAGCTTGGGATTTGTTACAGTCAATTATGCTAACCGAACCACTGACATTTCTCCATAGCCCTGTCCTAGCATCTTTTGCATTGGATCATTCTTTGCTTCTGGTTTGCTCAAACTTTCTTTTCTTTTTTTAAATTTAATTTTATTTTCAGTTCAACACTTTCTCCTTTAAGGGCTTTGAGAAGGGAAGAATATGATACCTTAAGAAATCATGTCTAAGAAATTGAAAATATTTCTGCATTAACTATATCTTTCAGGAAAAAAACGAAAAATAGAGAACAAAATTTTCTTCAATCTGCACTCTGATTCTAACAGTTCTTTTCCTGGAGATAGCATTTTGTATTATGAGTTTTTTGGAGTTGTGCTAAATCATTGTGCTGATCAGTTTACTAGGCCTTTCACAGCTAAATATCTTTGTAATATTGCTATTACTATGTAGATTGTTCTCCTGACACTGGTTCATTTCATTTTGCATCAGTTTATAGTAAGTCTTTCCAAGTTTTTTCTAAAACTATCCTTTTTGTCATTTCTAAAGAATACAATATTCTATTACATTCATATACCATAATATTCCATATAATATACCAATAATAATACCAATAATATTAATTATATTCATATATCATAACTTGTTCAGTCATTTCCCAAACGATGTTGGCCAGACTTTTTCTAGTGACTCTTTCCCACTAGCCCCTTTCCTTTTCAAGATAAGAATAAAAGGCACTTGGATATGTCTCCAGTCAAACTGAAGGTCATCTGATCTGAATGCAGGAAAAAAAGCCTTGTGCCAGCAGGAAGGTTCCTAGCTTCCTCTTCTTTCTTAAGATACAGGTTTTTCAAATCTCTATGTGTGTGGCCTATGTGTAAGGCTATGTTGTTTGTCAACTATCTTTTGTAAAAGCTTCAGGGAAATAGGAACAAAATAGGAACATCAATGTACTGTTTACAAAGCTATGAATTGGTAAAGGCATCTATAAAGCAATTTGGAAGTATGAACTATGAACATAATTTACTAAACTGACCCAGAGATAATACTAATAGGTTTATATCCCCAGATTTTTTTTTAAACAGGAAAAGGATCAATGTGTACAAAAATATTTATTTAGCAGTTCTTTTGTAGTGTCAAATAACTAGAAACTAAGGAGGAATCCATTAGCTGGAGAATGACTGAACAAAGTATGATAGATGAATGTAAATAGAATATTACTTCACTCTAATAAATGATGAAAGAGTTAGATTCAAAGATCCATAGGAGGGTTTGCATATCATGAGAATGATATAGAATGAAGTGAATAGAACCAAAATAATTTATATAAGGAATAAACATTATAAAAACTAACTTTGAAAATGCTTTAAATCACTATTGATTAGAGAAATGCAAATTAAGACAACTCTGAGGCAACACTTCACAACTCTCAGACTGGCTATGATGACAGGACAAAATAATGATAGATGTTGGAGAGGATGTGGGAAACTGGAACACTAATGCATTGTTGGTAAAGTTGTGAAATGATCGAACTATGCCCAAAGGGCTATTAAAAACTGCATATCCTTTGATCCAGCAGTGTTCTCTATTGGGTCTGTATCCTAAAGAGAACATAAAAGAGGGAAAAAGACCCACACGTGCAAAAATGTTTACAGTAGTTCTTTTTACGGTGGCAAAGAATTGGAAAATGAGTAGATACCCATGGTTTTTTTTCAACAATGAGGTGATTCAAGACTATTCCAATAGACTTGTGATGAAAAGTGTCATTCGCATCCAGAGAGAGAAAAATGGAGACTGGATATGGGTCAAAGCATATTATTTTCATCTTGTTGTTTTTTCTTCTTTTTTCCCACTTATGACCTGAGTTTTCTTGTGCAGCATGATGAATATGGAAATATGTTTAGAAGAATTGCACATGTTTAACCTATATTGGATTACTTGCTGTCTTGGGGAAGAGAGAAGGAGAAAAAAATTGGGACACAAGATTTTTGCAAAGGTGAACGTTGAAACTATCTTTGCATGTGGAGAACTATTGTTTATGGGTAGGCAGGGCTAATATAATAAAAATGACAACTTTACTTAAAAACAACAACAACAAAAAACTAACTTTGAAAAATTAATGAACTCCGCTGAATGCAGTAACAATCATCATTTTAGAGGATGAATGAATGGTACTTTACTTCTTGACAGACAGATAATGGTCTTAAATAAGCAGAATAAGACACATTTTTTATCATGATCAATAAGAAAAAAAATTTTTTTTCCCTGACTATGCTTATTTGTAACATGGGCTTCAATTCAGAGGATTCCACTTCTTTGCCATTGTAAATCAATATATTATCTTCAAAACCTATGTAATATGGGTTTCTTTATTTTTTTTTCCTCAGCAGAGAAGGGAGGAAGTAGGAGAGAAAATAAATGCTTGCTAACTTGGAAAAAGAATTCAAATTATAACACAAAAACTATCTTCTTTAAGCAGTGGCCTTTCTCTTACATATGTGTGAAATATACTCCACATACAAAAAGTACTTTTTGTTACTTTTAGCTATTTTCACAAATATCATTCATTCTGATCTTTTGCCTTCCTAGAACATTAAAGGTTAATAATATTGTCTTGTACTTGTTCTTGATTATGTTCCTCTTTTCATATTTTGAACCTCTTCTATTTTGAAATTATTCCTGTGCAACAACTTTGGTTCCTATTGAAGTTTCCTACTGTTCTTTCCCATTGAATTCCCACTCTTTCACAATTTTTGTTGTTATTGAGGCTTATTGGGGTTAAGTGACTTGCCCAGTGTCATGAAGCTAGAAAGTGTCAAGTGTCTTAAGCTAGATTGAACTCAGGTCCTTCTGAGGTCTACCTATTGTGCCACCAAGCTGTCCCCCACTTTTACACAGGTAAGATTTAATGCTACAGAATCTTTCTTTTCTCCTGTGGACTTCTCAATTAAATGATCTCACCCATTTTTGCTTTGAAATTTACAAAGTTAGTTTTATAAAGCCCAGGGCATCTATGTGACAATTCAAAGGATTCTACTTCTTTCCCATTTTAAACCAATATATTATCTTACAAGATTCCTGTTGCCACATAAAGAATCAAGAGATTTTGATCTGGATGTAATTTTGAGAGTTATGGGACTTGACCAAGGTTAAACAGGTACTTTTCAGAGGCAGGATTTCAACTCAAGTCCTTTGACTCCAAATCCAGTGCTCTTTCCATGAAAGCACATAGACAAATTCTTTATAAATTACTATAGGTAAGAACTGAGTCCAGAATACAAATTTCTTTAGTTATTTTCTCTACTTTCTGAAAGGTGAAACTATTAACATGAAAACCAAATGTTTTACAATAAGAGTATAATTAGACTTCCAGCAAAGGTCAGAGATGAAATCTCTTCTGAGGATTATCACTGTCTTTGAACAAGTTTTATATTCTGTATATGGAAAGCATCATCTAGAATAATTTTTATTTATAGAATATTTTATCATTTAAAGTACTTTGCCTACATAACTAAATTTGACAAGTATAAGGATTATCCTAATTTTATAGAGAAGGAAACAAATTAAGAGATTGGGGTAGTGGAGGAAGTGTACCTGCTCTTCACAGGCATGCTCTTCAAAATTTCTAGGATGAGACTACAAAATGGAGTAGAATGGGGTTTTTCCTATTTATGTGAAGTAATGTAGTAGAAAATATATGGAATTTATAATAAATAATTTCCCTTTTCTTATATGAAGTTCTCAGTTCAAGTCCCAGAGTTCACATTCACTATGTGACTTCTTAAATCATTCATTCAATCTCTCCAAGCCTCAGTTTACCCAACACAAAATGGGAACAATGACTTCTAGACACAGGGAGAGGGAAGGAGAAAAGGAGGGAAGGAGGAGAATGTGTTCTACTTGTTTCATGGAACAATTATTGTTGGGAACACATTTTGAATCCTTAAAGTGCTATAAGTAAATTTGATTTGTTATTATATTAATAGTTGTTACCTAAACACAAATACATCAAGTAACAGCTTTTTAATTATCATTGTTTCACCTTATCAGCTACTGAGGAGAACTGGGAGTAGATATGGGAGGTGGGGCAAGAGATGTAGCATCAGGGATCTTCCTTAGATAATGAAAAGAATTTAATCCATTGCTTTTACCAAAGCATGTTCCAAAAGTCCCTTTTCCTACTTAACTCTCTGGGGCTGGGATGAAGTGGGGATGAGGAAGAAATCTGCTTTTGTGCTCTAAAAGCACTGGCTTTGCAAAAAATAAGCAATACATAAATAAATAAATATTCTTTAGAGAAGATTTATTTTCAGTTCCAAATTCTCTTTCCTTCTCTCCCTCGCCCTTTACATTGTCGACTGCAGAAGCCTCCCCCCCACCAGAGTTTGAAAGTCCTGGGTTCAAATCTTCCTTTGATAGTTATTAGCAGTGAACTATTCAGTCAACAAAATTTTGATCTGCCTTCTGGGGAGTTCCCACCAAAGAAGTTCCTTAAGCTGTTGAAACAACAGATAATAACTTCATCCTAAATTTTTGAAGATATTTTCTGGATATTAAAGAACTATGGGCAGATTTGGGGAGTTCAAGGATATGACTATTTCAACATTCTTAAACTGAAAGACAAAAATTCCAAGCTATTAAATACTCAATAGAGGCATACATTGACTGGAGCATTTATCTCTTCTGAAGATATGGGATTTTGTTCATATTGATTTTTTTCCTTTTCAGTAAATGACAATACATCAACATCACCCTCATCTTCAAAATCATCACTGTAATTTTCTAAAGGAAAAAGAAAAACACACATAAAAGAAAATTACTTCAAACAAATTTAAATTCCAGAAAACATGTTTTATGGACTTCCAAATAAAATGAAACACAATTAATCATAATTTCTTTAAACACCAACATGAAGGTACTTTAGGTTAAATTTGTCCTAATGTGAATGTCTCAATTCTCACAACTATTTTTACTATTTTGAGATTTAAAAAAATAATAGTTTTTCATTTTTAACCTTTTATATATAAAATTCATTCTTCCCAAACTCTCAACTCTTCCTAACTTCCTTGTCTGATTAGTATACTACCATCCTTTCAGTCACCTAGATTCATGAATATAGTTAACAACTTTTTCTCTCTTCCTCATCCTTCATATCCAGTTAGTTATCAAGTTTTGTGAATTCTACCCCTGCAATTACCTTTTGAAATCTGTCCCCTTCTCTTTAGTCATAAGCATCACCTATGGTTTTTTACTATTGCCACAGTCTGTTATTTGGTCTCCCTGTGTCTCTTCTCTTCCTTTTCCAATACACCTTCCAAAGTGATATTCCTAAAGTCCATATCGGACTATGTCCCTTTCTCCAGTGACTCCCTCTTGCCTTTTGGATAAAAATATAACTCCTCTTGAGGAAAAAGACAGAAGAGAGAGAATATAAAATGGCTGTCAGAAATCTTTGGAGAAATAAGTAGTAATAAAATAATGGTAAGTAACCATGGCCACCTTGAATATGGAAAAAAAATACCCCTTTTCAGCTGCTAATATTTAAATAAACTGTAATGGATCCAAGAAATAAGGTTTAGCTCTCACCTATCAGAATATTATTATAGAAGTAAGATACTAAATTGAAATTTTTGGATGAAGATTTATGTTAAAAGCAGTAGTACTTTATAAAATAGCAATATGCTGAGTAAAACACCAAAGAAGTTCTCTCAAGATATCTTTCTTCTTTTAGAAAAGTTACCTAAAAACTAACACTGAATAAATCTTATAATACTTGAAATTTGGTGATAGAAAATAAACAGTAAAAAATCAAAAAAAAAACTAACATTACTCAATCTTATTATAACTCTTCAATGGTTTATGTTGGGATAAAATATTTTAGTTCCAATTTGCACACTTCATATTTTAGTGAGCATAAGAAGGTAAAAATACAAATAGGAATTGAATTCTGAAGATTTAACTAAAATAATTTAATTCCATTTTCTTTTAAATAGAATTCTTTTAGGTGAGAGGCAGCATAACAGTGGTAGAGGGATTTTCTTCATCAGGAATTCCCTATATGAATAGAATAAAAATCCTTCTTGAAGTTTAAAAATGTGATATTATGCTTAGGGAAGATATCATAATACTTACTGTTCAAGGAAAACCCTAGAATCATAGTGGCCAAGACTTCTTAAAGACTTGTCTTTAGCTCCTACTTCTTTTCCCTCTCTCCTTTGGTCTAGGTATACTGATTCACCCTATGGGCACTAGATTGAACTTGCCCTGAGGCTGGCTCTTACCTTTAGAAAAAAAATATAAGCTCCTAACTAGAACAGAATTTTGCTTCTGATTCATAAGTTACTTGGTTGCTAGTGCTATATACAGCTGTTCTACAGGCATCATCTTATTCCTTCAATTATAGTGTATCTCTTGCTTGCCCACTTAGATCCCTTCCCCTTGCGCCTTAGTGACAGCTGGACCATCTTGTTGACTGAATTGCCTGAAGAGACTCAAGATTATCTATTTTGTAGCAATAAGGTAACTATAATTTTTCAGTCTTGGTATATCCATTGTGTGAGGTATTTTAAGTGATTTGCCTAAAATAAGTTACCAATCAGAACTATAACCCAACTTGCCCCCCTGACAATTCAAAGCTCCTTTCACAAAACCACACTGATTTTCCTTAATCGATGGTACTCTCATCTTACAATGCCTCTATTAACTCTATTAACTTTAACAATAATGCCTTATGATTAACATGGAATTACCTGGTATTTCTTCATGTTTAGAATCATCCTCATTTTCATCTTCAGCTGATTCCATTTTCGTTTTATTTCTAAATGAAACATTTATTAGGATTATACTCGAACATACCGTTATCAAACAAAATTCTAAGCATATTTATGTTATCTCTAAAACCATTAATTTCCCCAAGCATTCTTGTATTAAAGCAGGAGCATTAATTAGAGCTTTGGAGATTAATAGAAAATCTCAGAATAGGAAGAGAACTATCAAGTATTATTACTTTCTATGGGAATACAAAGACAAAAAAAGGTGTGGATGTTTTTTGCTTTTTGGAAATAGTCCTGTCCTGAAAGAGTTTTTTTAATGGGGGAGATAAGAGGAAGATGCCAACACTTGGGGAAAATTAGCAAAGTACCCTCATAGGAGAAGGCACTTGAGATGAGCTCTGAAGGAAGCTAAGGATTCTAAGAGGAGGGGTCAATTCCCTGCAAAAACCATGGACAGTAAAGACCACTATCCCCTCTAAAATGTGTTTTGTTTCATTTTTTTAAACTTCATCAATCAATAAAAGCACAGGAATAAATAATATCTGTTTCCAGAAAAGAAACACAACTAATATCTCATTAAAACAGAATTTTGCAATTATTTTTATCAATTTCAGGAGAGGCTGACCCAAGAAAAATCAAGGAACAGTCACAAACATTTAAAATCTTGGAACTTCAATCAATATTTAAAGTAGTGAAAGTGCTTAATAAATGTCTGGTGAATAATGACAGATATCAATCAATTAACTTTTATTAAGTGCCTACTACTATGCACCATGTACTGTATTAAGGACTGGGGATACAAAGAAAGGAAAAAGACAGTTTTTTACTCTAAAGAAGCTTCTTCATTGTAATGGGTGAGGCAACATGCAAATAACTAAGTATAAACCAGCTATATACAGCATAGATCAGAAAATATGAATAGAAGAAGGCACTATAATTAAGAAGAATTGTAAAAGACTTCTTGTAGAAGTAGAATTTCAATGAGAACTTGAAAGGTGCCATGGAATCCAGAAGGCTGAATTGAGGAGGGAGAACATTCCAGGAATGAAGGACAGCCAATGAAAATGCCCACAGTTGGGAGATGGAGTGTCTTGTTTGAGGAAGATTAAGGAAATCAATATTACTAGATCTAAGAGTATGCAAGAGGTACGTAAGTGACAGGTGTTAGAAGACTAGGTGGTAGGAGGAGGCCAGATTATGAAGGGCTTTAGATACTAAATAAAGGATTTGATATTTGATCCTGGAAGTTATAGGGAAATTTATTGTTTAGTAGTTTTTAGTTATGTCAGACTCTGTGTGTCTCTATAGGATTTTGGTTTTTGTTTTTTGGCAAAGATATTGGTATGGTTTGTCATCTCCTTTTCCAGATGAGGAACTGAGGCAAACAGGGTTAAGCGACTTGAAATCATATTTGAACTCAGGTCTTACTCACTCCTGGCCTGGTGCTCTATCCAAGGTGCTACCCACCTGTCCCATGTAGGAAAACACTAGAGTTTATTAGAGCAGAGGGTATTCCATAGTCAGACCTGCACTTAAGGAAGATCATTCTAACAAACAGGAGATAGTCTTGAAGGGGGAGAGATATGAGGCAGGCTGACCCAGCAGCAGGCTAGTATAACAGTTCACAGGAAGATAAGGGCCTGCACCAGGGCAGTGAGAGTGTCAGAGGAGAAAAGGGGGCCTACTAGAGATGCTATGAGGTTTGGGCAGTAGACTGGGTGTGAGGCATTAGAGAAAGTGAGGTTGGGAGCCTGAGAAGATGGGATACAGAATAATCCAATGAAGTAATGTCTAATAAAAAGTGGTCAGAGTTTAGTAGAGAAGTTAGGGTTGGATAAGCAGATTTGAATATCCTCAGCATAGAAAAGGTAGTTGAATTAATAGAAGATGATGAGATCAACACATGAAATAATATGGAGGAAGAGTCTGATTACATAGTAGGTGTCAAGCTAATCCTAGGCTGGAAGCTAAATATGGGCTGCAAAAATTAAATGTCCATTAAAAGGGCAGAAGGATTTTAAGCAGGCCTTAATTATAACAAATAAAATGCATCCAATGAAATAGTATCTGCCACTTTTGTTTATGATAGCCAATCAATTGTTTTTCTCAAGTCCATTTTCCAGGCTGCAGGACTTCAGGCAGCCAGGAGAGTGGCAGCAATAGCAAAATAATCTGAACTAGAATCACTCATTATGGTCAGAGGATAGTGCAGCCAGTCTCTTGTTTTTAACACTCTCTCTTAAGATCTTACCACTTCTCCATTAATTTTCCTTTATTAATTTTGTCATTCCTACCACAATTTTATAATGTCAAGAAAAAATAAAATGGTCATATTTTAGAGAGGATTTATATTTTCCTGACCATTCTCTTCAATATCTTTTTGAAAAAAACTAACCCACAACAACAGCAGCAACAACAACAAAACCCAATTACAAACCCAGAGGAATGTTACATTTCTTCTTTTTTAGGTTAAAAACAGTTTTTAGCTGTAATGTATTTTGTATCTAGAACATTGTGAGGAATTTATTTTCTATTCTCTCAATCCTAAACAAAATTAAATTTCTCCTTTTGATGGGGGGAAAAAGACTACTTGAAGGGAGACATAATAGGAACTAGAGTCCTTGGTAATTGTCAAGTACATGTATCTTTATGAGTACCTGGCAAGAACATTTCATTTCCAGTTTATTAAAAACTGAGTTATATATGGTGTTCATTATTTACTAGATTAACTATTGACTGTATTTTTATTGACTCTACCCTGGACTTGATTTCCTGGTAATATCAGTATTCATTATAATACTAACATAACATGCCTAAAATATTAATAAATTTAAAGCTGGTGCCTGATTTTTCTAGGACAGAGATAGTAAACATGCCAAAAAGAACATAAGATTTTCAATAGCACCATGGCCTTTGATAAACCTATAAAGTAGAAAAAAAAAAAACACTTCTAGTAAGAAGTGTCAGAAATGAAATCTGAAGTTAGGTCTTCCTGATAACCAGGTCCAGAACTCTAAACATGACACCAAACTGCCATTTTCATTTATATGAAACAAAGATCTTTGTAGTATTAATTTCAGGAGATTGTACATTCTACAATCTGAGATATGTGTATATTTTTCAAAATTCCTACAAACTGTCATGATTTTTGGTCATTTGCTTCCTTCTCATAAAGGTGAATGACATATTCAGATAAATGATTTCCAATACATTATGGTATAGTTATATTTCATCAGAATTTAGTGACTGAATTAAATGATGGCACTTTCTCTAAACTGTTTTCTTGCCTTCCTAAAAATATTTTTAAATATCCTCTGAGTAGTTAGCAGTACACAAAACATTATTTATTATGTCCTCCACCTTAAATACCACATTCTACTTCTGTCTTCTTTTTGGATTATTCATTGCTATTATGATGATACTCAGGAATTCCATGCGGCCTCTCATTATGGAAAGTGAGTCTGACAAACTAATTTACAATAATGTTTTTAGTGACCTAATGTCATATTCTACCATATTTTCTTCATATAAAGAGTCCTGTGGAATGAAGAAGGCTTTCCTCAAAGGAATGGGTAACTTCACTTTAGACAGAATTTCAGATAAACTGGATAAATAGATAAAGCAGGATGGCTTTTCTAATGCCTCTCCAGTTATATAATACAGCCAATTTTCTATTCCACTTAAAGACAAGAAGAGTTCTTACAATATTGAGTACAGAACTGAGTGGTGATCTAATTTCTACTTTTCAAATAGAGCAAACCTTTGCTCTGTTCAATCTACATACTTGTCCACACTGATATAATATAAAAACAATACATTTAAATATTCTCTTTGGACATGCTTTGACATTACCTGAATAAATCTTTTAACTGTGCAGACTCATTTGAATCCAATTCCTTATTTAATTTAGAATAATCAATGGTTGATGTTAGGCCTTTTTCAAGACTGGCAAAAAATCTTTCCTTTTCTTCTTGTTCTTCTAATGTGTCCAATCCAAAAATGCCAAGATTAGGTCCAGAAGCAACAACTGAATCTAAATTATAAAGAAATGTTTAGCAATGCCAAAAAAGTTTCAGTTATTTTGTTTCAATATTAAATATATCATGTAAAAACTTATGAAAACTGTAAAAATAACCCCAACTCTTTTTTTACCTAATTTTCTCTTCTCTACTATTTCTTTCCCTAACCACATTATAGACAAAAGAAATTTAAATTTAGACATCACATACTGGGGCATAAGGGCTCCACAGAGGCCATCTAAAAATCTACTAAATCATTTTGGGCAAATAGCTTATTAAATCAAAGCCCTGTAGGGGAAGAGATTCCAAAATATTTCTGTAATTTGGAAAAAAAATTATTTCCAAAATAATCCATTCTTCGAAATGTTAATGTAGTTTTAATAACTATAGTTTCTTAACTTATCCTAATCCACATTCCTATAACCCTGTTCCTTCCCCCCAAAAAAGCCCTTTGTTTCTTACCATTTGTTTCTAAACTGTCTCTGCTTATCACAGAAGTCCCACTGCTCTTGCAGGGATGCACCTTGCCAGCAGCTTCTTCTATCTCAAGAGGCTGGGAAACTTTTTGTGATTTCAAAAAACTTACATTTGTTCCAAATGCTCCTAGAAATGAGGATAAAGGCAGTTGAATACTTATGTTCAGAAAGTGCTCTAGCGGGGCAGCTAGGTGGCGCAGTGGACAGAGCACCAGCCCTGAAGTCAGCAGGACCTGGGTTCAAATCTGGTCTCAGACACTTAACATTCCCTAGTTGTGTGACCCTGGGCAAGTCACTTAACCTCAATTGCCTCAGCAAAAAGCGAAGAAAAAAAAGTGCTCTAGGGCACAATGGAGTATTTTTATATATAAATAATTACTACAACAAAATTTTGTGTTGAAGTCAAGGAAAAAGCAGTTATGTGATACTCCATCAAAACTCACTAAGCAAAAAAAAGTAGGACAACATAATTTCATTGCTCACTCAAACTATAGCTTCTTTTAAAGATTGTACTGAAATAAAGGTTTCAATATGCTGTTTCATGATTTGTAATTACATGGAAAATCACAATTTCCAAAGAGTCAAAATAACATATAAAAACAATGGTACTCCCTAATGGTAAACATAAGCAGGTATTAGCATATCATTAAAGTATTGATTATATAAAAATTACATAAAATTTTTTTGTAAATATCTAATTGGAAAAAACTTGGGCTACCTATATAGCAAGAAAGAAGAATAACATATAGAATGCTAAGATGGTGCTCACAAAACATTAGAAGATCTTAAAGGGAAAATTTCCAAGACATTGGGAAGATCTTCTATGGAGTACTTTCAGAAGAAAGTAAACAAGAAGCAACTAAATGAGAACATTCTGAGAGATGGCTAACTACATCAATGAAGGAAGTGCCAGCAGAAATGAGAAAGTCTAGTATACATTTAAAAAAGAAAACTCAAACATTTACTATGATACAGTAAAAAAAAAAAATATATATATATATATATATACACACACACACACACACACACACACATATATATACATACACACTTACTATATAGCCATGTCTATATTTCATTTTCAAAACAAATACTTCTGATTTACTGAACCATAAGCATTTGATCAATATGCTATAAACAGTTTAGGAAAAACTTTCTGTTTTGACCTCTTTGCACTTATACTTCTTATTTTTAAAGACCCTGAATTAGACTTACATCAATTGTGTTCAATGATCTTTGGGATTATAAAACAAAAGGAAAAAGCCAGAAGCAAGTAAGATGATAAATTTTTTTATAATAAAGGATTATTATAGAACAGATCTTTTATCACACATTTCATCAAGAACAAGTGTGAAAAATATTATTTTTAAAGATACCATTTTCCTGTATATACTCATTCCCTAGTGAAAACTTGTTACACTAAATAAGCTTAACTAATATAAATTAACTGGCATAATTGGAAAGGCCTAGAAATTATCTCAGCCACAAATGTGCCGAGAAGAGATACCATAATGAAAGGTTATAGAGAAGATTGTGTTTGTATATTGTCATATAGAATTATATATGTACATACACATGTACATATAGATATACATATACACATACATGTAATTCTATACAAAAGATGATTTATATGCAATATTGTTTCAAAATTAAGAGAAGCAAAGAAGCTTGGTGAGAGACTTGGTTAAGTAGTCACAGTACTAGCGAACCTGAGGGTGGAAGGAATCTCAGTAGTTGTCTATTTCAACCCATATATGAGGAAATTCCCCTCATACCTTGGGAGACAAGTGGTCATCATGTCTCTTTTTGAGAGCAGGCAAAGAGGGAAAGGACTCAGAACTTCTCCAGGGAACTCAACTTTTGCCTAGCTCTAAAAGTCAAGAAAGTTTTTCCTGACATTAACTCTAAACTAGTCTCTTTGAAACTTCCATTCACTGCTCCTAGTTCTGCCCCTGAGGGCCAGAAAGAACAAGTCGTACAAGGGCACTTATGGATAAAATGGGAAGGATGCCAAACATTAAAAAGAGAGGCCTGCAAAATTTTTTATGCCAAACTTCAATATGAAAGACAGTGAAAATTAAACAGCTGGATTTTATCATCAGGCACAGACTTGCTAAATGGGGAACTAGAAAAGGGCTTTGTAGAAAACAAAAATGAGAAAAGAAGCTATGTTTTCAAAAAGCATTCATAGTGGAAGCACACAGAAGCAACAAAAGTTTGAGGACATTGATTTCCAAGGTATCTGAAAAAAGGGAAGATACAAAGGCATAGGAAAAAAAAATCTAATCTTATGTTCACTAATGTGAAAAGGCAATCAAAAGAATATCGAGAACTATATATACTCATTTGTCTATTCTGACATCTCTAAATAATTTTATGATGATAATCTATCAATGTGTTGAGGGCATCCTTGATGAAAGTACAGGAAAAGAATAAATAAATTCTCATAAATGATACTGCAGAGCTGGCATCTTTACAAAATTACACAACTATCTGAAAGGCTGAAGAACACAAACACACATGGTACTTATTTGTTGACAATAAAAAATCATTGCTTTGGTTTGCAATCTTGGGGAGGACTAATGGTGTTTAAGAATAGGCCATAACATATTGCAAGAGAAGAAATACAAAGAAGACATGTAAAGGATGCCATTTGAGAAATTTAGAACCAAAATAAAAGATGGGCTAGTCAAAGTGGAAGCATGGGATAACCAATGAATAAGCCACAAGCTCTATTGGTATCCATAGAATGTTAAGAAACAGAAAAAGATACCATGCATGTTGGGTAGATCTTCCTGTAGCAAATTTATATGAAGATAAAAGTGGCATAGGACAAGTAGGCATGGAAGGTTTGTGATCTATAATATGGAAGAGACTAATCACACTAATAAGACCATGGATCATAGATTCAGTATTCTGAGAAATTCTAAGGAAGTGAAAAGACACTTCCAAATTAATGATGATCCTATTTTATAACTTAATGGTTATAATTGCAACATATATCCAAAATTCTTCCTTTTGCTTAAAACCTAAGAGAGATTTACAATTTTAAAAATCTAAATACTCTGTACCCTTTTAAACTTAACTTCTATGTGTTGTTATATTTAAAAGATTGGATAAGACTATTAAGAAATAGAAATTATATAAATAGAAATAGTAATTCCTGTGCAATATTTTTTACTTGTTATAAATGCCTTGTGAGGACAACTGAAATCAAATCAACCACAAAATAATCTCTAGTTCTTGGTTTTGGATGACAGAGTAAATAAATGGCTGTCCCAGAAATGCGATTTAATTCCTGAAAGGGCATAAAAGTCTTGATTCCATTCAAATTGAATTCCAATATACTGAAGAAGATTTACCACATTTTGCTCTAAACCTCAAGCCTTGTCAGTTTAAACATGGATAGAGTAATACATTCAGAACATAATGAGCAGCTCACCATTTGGTTGATTAAGTAAGCATGGTGGATCAAAAGAAAGTGAGAAGAAGAAATTAAATACTTTTATACTTGCATTATACTATAAATATATGTGTTCCTTCAACAACAATGAAAATTCCACAAGGATTGTATATTTTTTGGTAATAGTCAATGGTGATCAATACAATGATAACAAATAATACTGAATTAATAAACTAAATTTAGTTAATAACTAGTAAATGTCTGCCATGTCACAAGCACTGCACTGAGTACTGGGGATACAAATAAAATAAATGTAAGAATTATCTTTAGTCTTCAATCCTTAATCTGTTTTCTTAGCCACGTAGATGTGTGATATAACAATATCACTAAATTAAAATGACATTAACATAAAACAATAAATCTTTAGAAATGATGAAACAAAGAAAAATCTCTAATGATTGAAGGGCATTCTCAAAAAAAAATTTCGCCCATGTATTTTTCAAGGCTTGTTTAGCAAATAAGCCTACTACAATTTATCTGCCTCAAGAATACAGTGCAATTATTCTCTGATTAGGACCAAAAAGAATAGTAAGAGCCACAGACCAGAGGAGCTGTGAACTACCAACCAAAGAAATGACCTAGTCTTATAAACACAGATAGCTCTGAATTTTGTTGTTGAGTCTTCCTTCACATTCCTATCAGCAGAGCAAATCTGAATTGGGACACAGGAGAGACAAAACAACAAAATGCATTTTTCATGAAGTAATTTTACTTATTTATCCATAGCAACAAGTATCCAATGAGGTGTTTCATCAATTCTACATATTCTTCTTTATTATTTATTGTGAATTAAGAATGAAAGAGAATTTGAGGACACACCTGAAAATTTTGATGAGTAAAAAAATGGCCAAGTATCATACTTTCAAACTTGTGAACTTTCTGTTTTTCTTTCATGTTTTGAATTCAGGCTTCACCATTTTTAAAAACTAATTTTTTTTTACATTTTGAACTTAGTAATTATCAACATGAACATAGATACAAAACACAAGAGGCTTGTATATGAGGTTAAGATGTTGCATGCAATTCACTTTTTAAAACGTGTACATGCAAGTCAATGCGGAAATATTCTGCATTTCTGCACACATATTTTTTGTTGTTATTGAATCATTTCAGTTGTGTTCAGAACTTCATGTCTTCATGAACTCATTTGGGATTTTCTTGGCAAAGATATTGGAGTGGTTTGCCCTTTCCTTCTTCAGCTCTTTTTACTTACCAGGAAACTGGGGCAACAAGGGTTAAGTGACTTGCTCTCAAATTGCTTGTCTTCTCAAGGAAGTGAGGAGGGGAAAGGGAGAAAATTTGAAACTCAAAATTTTTGTATTATAATTGATGAATAAAAATAAACAAAATAACAAGAACTGTTATAATTGAGAAAAAATAAAAACAAACATAAAAAGTATACACAAACCTATTCTGCTTATTATTTCCTAAAATATTTTTGTTTTCTCCAGTGACTTAAAATTTTTTCTGATGCTTTTTTGCATATCTGTCATGACTTTCCAATCTACCTTCTCCTCAAACTCAGTAGAAAGAATTCTTCCCATGTAACAAATACATATAGTCAAGCAAAACAAATTAATATATTGTGCATATCTGAGAATTCTAGAATTTTAGTCCATTAGCAAGAAGTATATCTCAGAGCTTTACTTATCTTCAACTCTATTCCTTGCTTGACACTGGTAGTCAAAAAGCTGAACAATATTATCTCATTACATTGTTGAAAAGAATTTTGTGTAATTTTTTCATATATTAGGGAGAAGCCTTAGGGAAGGAGATTTTCAAAAGCAGCACTTTGCATGATCAAATAAGAACAGTGTGTCTTTAACTTTAAATTTTTTATATGTGTATTTTTGTTTTTTTTTCAGACATGCCTACTCTGTGACCACATTTGCGTTTTTTTTTTTTGGCAGAGATACTGGAGTAGTTTGCCATTTCCTTCTCTAACTCATTTTACAGTGAGGAAACTGAAGCACAGAGACTTAAGTGACTTGTCCAGGGTCATACAGCTAATACATGTCAGAGGCCATATTTGAACTTAGGAATATGAGTCTTTCAGACTCCAGGCCCAGCACATTATCTATTGTGTCAAACAACTGTGTGAACCCATGTACCTATGTATAAAGCAAGTCACAGGAGACTAATTCTGGTTGTGGAGACAGAAATTAACCAAATAAACAAGGCTTATATATATAAAACATTAAATTAAAATTAATAGTGGGCAAAATACTATTTTCTCCTCTCTTTCCCCACTTCATTTTCAATATGTAGATATCATCACAATGAAAATCTTGGGAAAAATTAAAGAGAGACTTTTTTGTGTGTGTTTTAACAATAAACCTCAATATTATTCTATTGCTACTGGCATGAATAATATCATAAAAAACAAAACAGAAGAACATGATCATACAAAAAAAATTAAACAAGTAAAATCAATGCAGTTAGAAAAGAAAATGTAAAGAAAACACAAAAATCTTTTCATTAAACATCTCTAGCAAAACTCTAATATCCAAAATGAATAGGCAACTGAAACAAATCTATAAAATTAAGAACTAATCCCTGACAAGTGGTCAAAGAATATGAATGATTTTCAAAAGAAGAAACAAAACTGTCAACAACAATCCAGAAAAATGTTCAAAATTAGTCACACGTGAAATGCAAATTAAAATATCTTAGAGGTTTCACTTTACACCAACCAATTTGGCAAAGATGGAAAAATTCAACATTGGAAAGACTGAGAAAAAGAAAATTTATAGTTGATGGAACTGAAATGATCAACATTTTGAGGAAAAAAATTTGTTATGCAATAAATAAAAATCCTATTTGCTATTCTCTTTTGTTTTGTTGGAGAGTTTAATCCACTGACATTTTCTTTAATAACCTTCTTTTCTTCAGTTAGCTTCAATCCATGTGAATTGTAGCTTTAAATCTTCCCTCTTACATTCCATCATCCATTTTGTGTGGCTTTTTTCAAATGAATGTTAATTTACTTCATTCCTATACTTATTTCTTTAAGGTCTCCTAAAACAACATAGAAGATAACTTCTCCTTACACATTTTATTTTTTATTCTCTGTGCCTCAGAAAGCATAAGAATTCTGAAATATAACTCTTATTCCCTCCTCTGTCCAGCTCAGATATCATGCAACGCTAACAGATTCTCTCTCTCTCTCTCTCACTCAAAAGACACAAGCAAGCCTTACCCACAGATAATTCTTGATCTAATGAGTGTGATATGGTGGAAATTCCTCATTATCCTGTGTCACAGGGCTCCATCCTATTGCATCTCCTCTCATATTCCCTAAGATCAGAAATCAAACTGTTGCTTCCCATGTCCATACACTCAGAGACTCCCTCAGTGAGCCAGCAAATTCCCTCCCTTGTAGTGCAAAGTTGTTTGTTTGTTTGTTTGTTTTGGTATTTTCAATTACCAGTGTGTAATGTATGCCAGTGATAGTGCTAAACAATGAGAATGCAAATCAAAGAATGACACAGTCTTTATTCTCAAGGAGCAGTCTACTTGCATTCATTTTTCTCAATAGTATTTTATTTTTCCAGTATATGTAAAGATAATTTTCAATATTCATTTCTGCAAGATTCTGTGTACCAAATTTTTTCTCCTTCCCCAAGACAGCAAGCAAACTGATTTGGATTATACATGTATAATAATTTTAAACATTTTCCCATATTTGTCATTATTGACAAATCAGAAAAATCAGGCCCAAAGGGGAAAAACCATGAAAAAGAAAAAAGCAAACAAACAAAAAAGGGTGAAAATATTATGTGTCAGTCCAGAGTTAGGCTCCATAGTTCTCTCTCTAGATGTAGATGGAATTGTTTTAGATCACTGTATTCCTGAACAGAGTTAAGTCTATCATAGTTGATCATCACATAATCTTGCTATTTATCTCTATACAGTGTTCTCCTGATTCTATTCTATTCTATTCACTTAGCATCAGTTCATGTAAGTCTTACCAGGCTTTTCAGAAATCATCCTGCTCATCATTTCTTATAGAAAAATAACATTAAATTACTTATTCACATATATATCACAACTTACTCAGCCATTCTCCAACTGATGAGTATCCACTCAATTTCTAATTCCCTGCCACTGCAAAAAGAGTTGCTACAAATATTTTGCAATGTAGTTTTAAGAAACCCCACTGATGGTAGGTTCCTAAGGTCCTTTCTCATCTTTGAAACAACTCAAAGTAAGCCCTGTGTTGCATATCCCTATTTCCAGAGGAATATAACCTGATATTTTTTAAGCCTTTCCCTATCTCTGATGGCATGACTCCTGTATCTCCCTTGCCTTTCCATACCTAGTGTTCTTTTCTTACTTTCCCAAAGTCCCAGAGATAGGAAAAAATAGAGAGAAAAATTACTTCATTTCTTGAAATCGTTTTATTGCATTCCCTGATTCTCCTTCATCTCCTGCAGCCAACTTTCTTCCTCCAACCTCAAAATACTCCTTCAGTTATAAGGCAACATGAATTTTAATCTGTAATAGACTCACTAATTCAATTTTTCCTGCTCTGAATGAATGAAGCATTTCTTAAATATTAAGTTAAAGAGAAAATCTTGTCTTTCCCTCAGGGTATCTTGCTGCTTTGGCTACCCTACCCTGCCACCCTTTTTAATTTCTGGCTCTTTACTCCCTTGAGATCTTTCTGACTCAATATGTTCTCTGATTTCTCACTAGTTTCATATGTGAAAATTTTTTAAAATAACTTTTTCTTTTCTTAAAAGCATGAAAGAATTATGTTACTTAGTTCATTCTTGTTTATTGTACTTCTTGTTTACTTTCTTAGTGTCTCATTTGTTTGGTGTACTTGCATGTCAAAATCCCTGATCACTTCTGTTTCTTTTTCAAAGAATGACTCATATTGCTCTCTTCTCCTATATAAGAATCTAATTTGTTCTCTGTTTTCTCAAAAAAAGTACCAATATTTAGCTATTGGAATTCTGAAAATAAAGACTTTCTCCTGATTACATTACATGTATGTAAACACACTCATAGATACACATATACATGCATATATATATACACACACACACACTTATGTATGTATTTACATATACACATAATACATACAGTGACACATATTTTGAACAGTGAAATCTTGGAGTTTGGTCAAGGTATTTCTTGGTGGGTTTAACTTGAGGTTTATTTCAATCAGTAACCCAAGAATCCTATTTATAGAAGCCTTCTTAAAAAAAAAAAATTGTTAACATGAGATACTGATGTATCCTGAAATGAATTTATATCAGTACTTTCAAGGACAAGATTCAGAAACTTAGAAGACAGATGTTTCTATGAAACATTCTAGTCAGACTTTGGCTGAAAATTTTGCTAAAATGTCACTAATTTCTGCCAATCATTTCACATTTATCTAAGGTATAATCTATATTATTCAGTTCCTTTTCAAATTCAAATATATCTAATCATGCTAGTGAGAATAGGCCTACTGACTCAATGTTGCTTTATACAATAAATTCAAGACTATACACTTGAAAATTGCTTGGAAAAAATCTAATCACATTTTAAACATATTAAGAAATATTATTTAAAATAAACTTTTGTAAATCTAAGAAATCTCTTATAATATGAATAATCACCCCTCATCATCTTTTCTATAAGGGTCTTAAGTAACTCTAGCAGAAGAGATAATTAAAACACTCCAAAAATTAGCTACTGGGATTATAGTAAGAGAAATGAGCTAAAAGACTTACAAAGGCTATTTAATATTTAAAAAGGAATTTTTACATTATGCCAAAAAAATACCCCAAATCTAAAACCAACCTTAATCTCGCTAAGTAAAAGTAAACACTACGCATTTTCTATTTGAGATAAACAAGGACCTAATACCTAACAAAAGGGAAAAGAGATCAGTCGACCAATTTTAACACGATCAAGTTTTCTTAAAAGTTGGAACAATCTATATTTCATAATGGTTAAAATGTTTTTAAATATTCTAATGTTTATAAATAAAAATGCTATTGGAACTAAAATATTTAATTTCACTTAGATTAAGTTTTGTATATCATCACAGATTTTAAACAAGTTTTAAAAAATCATCTGTATGTGATTCAATATCCAATTGTACTATCTATGTTCTTATTTTTTTTTTTTTAGCAGCAAGTACTGAATGAAAACCTTCATAAGGTATTATTCAGCAGTAATTGTTTTCCAAGAGTATGTGATGATCAACTGTGATGGACTTGGTTTTTTTCAACTATGAGGTGACTCAAGGCAATTCCAAAAAAGTGGTGATAGAAAGTGCCATCCGCATCCAAAGAGAGAACCATGGAGACTAAATGTAGATCAAAGCATAGTATTTTCACATTTTTGTTGGGTTTTTTTTCTTTCTTTTTTCCTTATCTGTATTTTTTCCCCTTTTGATCTGATTTTTATTTTGTACAGCATGATGAATATGGAAATATGTTCAGAAGAATTGTACATTTTTAACCTATATCATATTAACATTATATCATTATATTATTAACATATTAACATTAATAACTAATATATATCATAGGGAGGAGGGAGAAGAGGGATAAAAATTTGGAATATGAAGTTTTGCACAAAGATGAACATTGAAAACTATCTTTGCATGTATTTGGAAAAAAAAATATTATTAAAATAAAAAAAAACTTGTTTTCCCCTAATTTCTGTAATGACACGGTGTCAAGTTTTTATACTTGCTATTTTAAGGGAAAGGAAACTCACAAACTTTTCTAACTGGCTTATTTTATTTATAGACCACAGAAGTTTACACAGTATTGGGATGAATAATCAAATACCCGGGGGAGGAGCCAAGTTGGTGGAGTGAAGAGATGACTCTCTGTGCCCTCCTCTGACCTTCTCTCAAACAAACAGAAGATTAAGCCTCTGGACTGATTTTTAACACAAATGTTTGGATTACAAAACATTTCTTGCAGAAAATACCTTTGAAGAGCTCCATAGCAGGTCTGTTTCAGCCGGGCAGGGGCTCAGGCAGTTTGGACATGGCTCCAGGAGGCAGGGCAGGAAACTGGGCGGGACTCAGCATGGCAGATTTTAAACATCTGGGGGGTCTATCCAAGGCTCTCGGGACACTCTGCCCTGATTGTGGGAAGGTGCTCTGGTAGATCTGCCTTTTGTAAAAGATAGATTGGAACCCTCTGCAAAGGCAAGGTCCTAGCCCGACAGCCCAGCATGGGAAGTTAATTATCCGAATTGCCTCAGGGCAAATTACCACAGCCACTGCTTCTTGGCTTTAAACAGACCCCAAGCTTTTTAAAAAATGAGTAAGAAATGGGAAGAGCTCTCACCATAGACAGCTTTTACGGAGAGAAAGAAGGGCAGACCCCAGATCCTGAGGTTCCCAAAACAACTATAGAGGAAGCCACAAAGGTGGACGTGAGCTGGTCCCCCTTTCACAAGGTTTTTCTGGAAGACTGCATAAAGAATGTCAAAAGAGAGTTAGATGAGAAATGGGGAAATTAATTGAGATCAGTGCAAGAAGCCCTCCAAAAGAGATATAATAAAAACACCAATTTACTGAAAAACAAAATTGGTTAAATGAAAAAAGTAAGCAAGGAACAAATTGGCCAGTTACAAAAGGAGCTAAAAAAGGTAATCGAAGAAAATAATACATTAAAAATTAAAATTGAACAAATGCAAGTGAATGACTCAATAAGACTCCAAGAATCAGTCAAACAAAAACAAAAAAATGAAAAAATAGAAGAAAATATGAAATATCTCCTAGGAAAAACAACAGACTTGGAAAATAGGTCTAGGAGAGAAAACCTAAGGATTATTGGACTTCCTGAAAGCAATGATGAAAAAAAGAATCTAAATACTATCTTCCAGGAAATCTTGAAAGAAAACTCCCTTGATGTTTTAGAATCAGAAGGCAAATCACCATTGAAAGAATTCACCAATCACCTCCTGAAAGAGACCCCAAAATTAAATCCCCAAGGAATATCATGGCTAAATTTCAGGACTATCGCACCAAGAAAAAGATATTGCTAGCAGCTAGAAAGAAACAATTCAAATACTGAGGAACTGTAATTAGAATCACACAAGATCTGTCAGCCTCCACACTGAAGGATCGAAGGGCCTGGAACCAGATATTCCTAAAGGCAAAGGAACTTGGATTACAGTCAAGAATAACTTATTCAGTTAGAATGAACATTATTTTCCAGGGAAGATGGACATTTAATAATATAGGTGAATTTCACCTGTTTCTAATGAAAAGACCAGAGATGAACAAAAAATTTGACCTCCAAACATAGAACTCAAGAGAAGCATAAAAAGGTAAAAAGGAAAGAACTCTTGAGAACTATATTTCTACTATGGGTATACTTAAAGATTGGGGTATAATTTGATATTACTTTAATAATATGAAAAAGAAATTAGAGGTAGAAAGGTTATCATACTGGGAAAAAGAGGGAAAAGGTGGTAAAATAAAGTTTAAAAAAAGGAGGTAAAAATAGGATAAATTCTCATGAAGAGGCAAAGAAAACCTAATATAATTAAGGGAAAGAATGGAAGGAGATAAGCATTGTATAAATCTTACTCTCATCGGATTGGGCTCTAAAAGAGTATATCAGACGCATTTGGTTTCATACAGAAACTTGCCCTTCTTTATAAGGAAGTGAGAGGGAAAGGAGGAAAAGAAAGGGATAGACTAATAAAAGGGAAAATAGAAGAATCAGGGGAAAGGAGTAAAAGTGGAGAAGGGCTTTAAAGGGGGGAGGACTTTGGGAGAGGTCATCAAAAGCAAAATACTGGGGAGGGAGGAAGGGAGAAAGGGGAAAGGAAAGAGAAAAACATAAGTTGGGTAAATAAGATGGCAGGAAATACAGAATTAGTTATTTTAACTATGAATGTGAATGGGATGAACTCTCTCATAAAGCAGAAGGGAATAGCAGACTGGATTAAAAACTAGAATCCAACAATATGCTGTTTACAAGAAACACATCTAACGCATAGAGACATATACAGGGTGAAGGTAAAAGGCTGGAGCAGAATCTATTATGCTTCAGGTGAACAAAAAAAAAGCAGGGGTAGCAATTCCTGATCTCAGATCAAGTAAAAGCAAAGATAAATCTAATTAAAAGAGATAAGGAAGGAAACTATATTTTACTAAAGGGTACCATAGATAATGTAGCAATATCAATACTAAATACATATGTAACAAGTGGTATAGCATCCAAATTCCTAGAGGAGAAATTAAGAGAGATGCAAGAAGAAATAGACAGCAAAACTATACTAGTGGGGGATCTCAACCATGCTCTCTCAGAATTAGATAAATCAAACCACAAAATAAGAAAGAAACTAGGGAGGTAAACAAATTGTTAGAAAAGTTAGGTATGATAGATCTTTGGAGAAAATTGGAGACAGTAGGGAGTTTACTTTTTTCTCTGCAGTTCATGGAACTTATTCAAAAATTGACCAGGTGTTATATGACAGGGCATAAAAACCTCAAAATCAAATGCAGAAAGGTAGAAATAGTAAATGCATCTTTTTCAGATCATGATGCAATAAAAATCACATGCAATATAAGGCCAGGAGAAAACAGACCAAAAGTTAATTGGAAATTAAATAATCTAATCCTAAAGAATGAATGGGTGAAAGAGCAAATCATAGACACAATCAATAATTTCATCCAGGAGAATGAAAATAATGAGACAACATACCAAAATTTGTGGGATACGGCCAAAGTGGTTATAAGGGGTAAATTTATATCTCTAGATGCTTACTTGCATAAAATAGAGAAAGAGAAGATCAATGAATTGGGCTTACTATTAAAAAAAAACTAGAAAAAGAACAAATTTAAAACCCTCAATTAAATACCAAATTAGAAAATTTGAAAATAAAAAGGGAGATTAATAAAATTGAAAATAAGAAAACTATTGAATTAATAAAGAAAACTAAGAGTTGGTTTTATGAAAAAACCAACAAAATAAATAAGCCTCTAGTTAATTTAATTAGAAAAAGGAAAGAGGAAAATCAAATTGTTAGCCTCAAAAATGATAAGGGAGAACTTTCCTCCAATGAAGAGGAAATTAGAGTAATAATTAGGAGTTACTTTGCCCAACTTTATGCCAATAAATTTGATAATCTCATTGAAATGGAAGATATCTACAAAAATATAGACTGCCCAGGTTAACAGAAGAGGAAATAAACTATTTAAATAGCCCCATTTTAGAAAAAGAAATAGAACAAGCTATTAATCAACTCCCTAAGAAAAAATCTCCAGGGCCAAATGGATTTACATGTGAATTCTACCAAACATTCAAAGAACAATTAACTCCAATATTATATAAACTATTTGAAAGAATAGGGAAAGAATGTGTACTACCAAATTCCTTCCATGATATGGATATGGTGCTGATAGCTAAACCAGGTAGAATGAAAACAGAGAAGGAAAACTATAGACCAATTTCCCTAATGAATATTGATGCAAAAATTTTAAATAAGATATTAGCAATGAGATTACAGAAAGTCATCCCCAGGATAATACATTATGACCAAGTGGGATTTATACAAGGAATGCAGAGCTGGTTCAATATTAGGAAAACTATCAGCATAATCAATTATATTAATGGCCAAAGTAGCAAAAATCATAAGATTATCTCAATAGATGCAGAAAAAGCATTCGATAACATCCAACACCCATTCCTATTAAAAACACTAGAGAGTATAGGAATAAATGGTCTTTTCCTTGAAATGATCAGTAGTATCTATTTAAAACCATTAGCAAGCATCAGATGTAATGGGGACAAACTAGAACCATTTCCAGTAAGATCAGGAGTGAAACAAGGCTGCTCACACTCACCATTACTATTTAATATTGTATTAGAAATGTTAGCTTTGGCAGTAAGAGAAGAAAAAGAGATTAAAGGAATTAGAGTAGGTAATAAGGAAACCAAATTATCACTCTTTGCAGATGATATGATGGTATATTTAGAGAACCCTAGAGACTCAACTAAAAAATTACTAGAAACAATTCACAACTTTAGCAAAGTTGCAGGATACAAAATAAATCCACATAAATCATCAGCATTTTTATATATTACCAACAAAGTTCAGCAGCAAGAGAGACAAAAAGAAATTCCATTCAAAATAACTTGATGGTATAAAATATTTGGGAATCTATCTACCAAGGAGAAGTCAGGAACTATATGAACTAAACTACAAAACACTTTCCACACAAATAAAGTCAGACCTAATCAATTGGAAAAACATCAAGTGCTCATGGGTAGGCCAAGCGAATATAATAAAAATGACAGTACCACCCAAATTAATTTACTTATTTAGTGCCATACCAATCAAACTCCCAAGTAATTATTTTACAGATCTAGAAAAAATAGTAGCAAAGTTCATCTGGAAGAACAAAAGGTCAAGAATTTCAAGGGAATTAATGAAAAAAAAAAGGCTGATGAAGGTGGCCTTGCTGTACCAGATCTAAAACTATATTTATAAAGCAGTGGTCATCAAAACCATTTGGTACTGGCTAAGAAATAGAGTAGTCGATCAGTGGCATAGGATAGGATCACAGGACAAACTAGGCAATAACTATAGCAATTTAGTGTTCGATAAACCCAAAGACCCCAGCTTCTGGGATAGCAATTCACTATTTGACAAAAACTGCTGGGAAAATTGGAAACTAGTGTGGAAGAAATTAGGGCTGGACCCACACCTAACACCACACACCAAGATAAGATCTAAATGGGTTCATGACTTAGATATAAAGAGTGATATTGTAAGCAAATTAGAGGAACATAAGATAGTTTACCTCTCAGACCTGTGGAGATGGAATAAATTTATGTCCCAAGAAGAAATGGAACTCTTAAATGAACACCAGATAGAAAATTTTGACTATATTAAGTTAAAAAGTTTCTGTACAAAACAAAAGTAATGCAGACAAGATTAGGAGGGAAGCAATAAATTGGGAAATCATCTTTACATTTAATGGTTCTGATAAAGGCCTCATTTCTAAAATTTATAGAGAATTGTCTCATATTTATAAGAATTCAAGCCACTCTCCAATCGATAAATGCTTAAAGGATATGAACAGGCAATTTTCATATGATGAAATTAAAACTATTTCCAGTCATATGAAAAGGTGCTCCAAATCACTACTGATGAGAGAAATTCAAGTTAAGACAACTCTGAGATGCCATTACACACCTGTCAGATTGGCTAAAATGACAGGAAAAGATAATGATGAATGTTGGAGGGGATGTGGAAAATTGGGACACTGATACATTGCTGGTGAAACTGTGAACGGATCCAAGCATTCTGGACAGCAATTTGGAACTATTCTCAAAAAGTTATCAAACTGTGCATACCCTTTGACCAAGCAGTGTTTCTATTGGGCTTATATCCCAAAGAGATCTTAAAGGAAGGAAAGGGACCCACATGTGCAAGAATGTTTGTGGCAGCCCTTTTTGTAGTGGCTAGAAACTGGAAAGTGAATGGATGCCCATCAATTGGAGAGTGGCTGAATAAATTGTGGTATATGAATGTTATGGAATATTATTGTTCTATAAGAAATGACCAGCGGATGATTTCAGAGAGGTCTGGAGAGACTTGCATGAACTGATGCTGAGTGAAATGAGCAGAACCAGGAGATCATTATACATGGCAACAACAAGACTATAGGATGATCAATTCTGATGGACATAGCTCTCTTCAACAATGAAATGCTTCAAACCAGTTCCATTTGGTCAGTGAAGAAGGCCATATACACCCAGAGAGAGGGATATGAAATGTGGACCACAACGTAACATTTTCATGTCCTCTATTGATGTTTGCTTGCATTGTGTTTCCTTTTTCAGATATTTTTTCTTGTAGACACGATTTTTCTTGCACAGCAAGATAAGTGTGGAAATATGCATACATGTATTCGATTTGTCATTAACATAATTAATATGTAGTGGACTTCCTGCCATCTAGGGGAGGGTTGGGGACTAGGGGGGAAAAATTTGTAACAGAAAGCTTTGTAAGGGTCATTGTTGAAGAAATACCCATACATATGTTTTGCAATTAAAATGCTTTAAAAAAAATGCAAAAAGGCAACAACAGTACTATATGACGATCAATTCTGATGGACATGGCTCTCTTCAACAATGAAATGTTTCAAACCACCTCCAATTGTTCACTGAAGAAAGCCATATACACCCAGAGAGAGGGATGTGAAATGTGTACCACAACATAACATTCTCATACTCCTTGATTGATGTTTGCTTACATTGTGTTTCCTTTATCTGATATATCGTTTGTGTAGACAAGATTTTTCTTGCGCAACAATGACAAGTTTGGAAATATGTATACATATATTTGATTTGCCAATATTTTAACATAATTAACATGTAGTGGATATCCTGCCATCTAGGGGAGGGGTGGGGAGTTGGGGGAAAAATTTGTAACGGAAAGCTATGTAAGGGTTATTGTTGAAGAATTACCCACACATATGTTATGCAAATAAAATAAAAAAAATAAAATTTAAAAAAAAAATTAAAAAATAAAAAAAATGCAAAAAAAAAAAAATCAAATACCCACTGACAGTTCAAACTAGGCATAGGAGTCAAAAGATGTTTTCAACAGAATATAGCAAGCCAAAAACAAAGGAATTTTACTCTTGATGCTCTAGAAACAGAGGCTTCTTCTTCTTCTGAAAGCACTGTTGCACATGGACCAAATAAGAAATTTCTGAGTTATCTAATATATATTAATATATTAATGGAATCACAAAATGAATGAAAGCTCTCTAAGCTAATATCCCTCATTTTACAGATGAGATAACTGATATATAGGAAGATAAGGTAGCTCGCTAATTAGCAACTCAACTGGAACTAAGTTCCAAATCAAGCATTCTTCCCATCTATAATAATGCAGTATAGCAGACCTCTGCTGAATCATTTCTAATGTGATGAGCTTAGATAAATAAAAGCTGACAATTATATACCACTTTAAGGTTTGTAAAGTACTTTAAATACATAGACATACTGACAAGATGAAAGGAACCATCTAGTGCACTCTCTCCCATTTTATATTTCTTTACTACAATTTATTCAACTATCCCTCATTTGTAGGATCTCATATCCCATTTTGTTTTCAGTTCTGCTATACAAAAAGTGCTGCTATAAAAATTTTTTTCATATGGATCCTTTCTCCTTCGTCTGACCTATTTTTTGTTGTTGTTGTTGTTGTTTTGTAAAGCAGTAATTATCGTTATCTTCTCCTCTTTTCAAGTATTCTTGAGAATGGATTCCTTAACATCTTTCAAAAATCACTCTGTCTTTTGCATAGACCATCTCTATACGGAGTATAGTTGAGAAAGTCTTCTCCTATGTGTCACATATTTGTGCTTTGTGTAGTACATAGGAAATTGTAATTGTACAAATAAAATTATGCCATAGTTAGAAAAAGAGAAAAGATTTTGCTAAAATGATAAGTCACATATCTCTAATCCATACTCATTTTTAAAACTGTTTGACCTAGTGATATGCTTGATATATATACATGTACATACATGCACAAATATAACATAGAGATAGATATGTGTATACATACACACCTATATATATCAATTAAAATAAGTAATATCACGAGACAATAATAAAAAAAAGTATTTGAATTGGTAAAGAAAATTTTTTCTTCAAAGCTCTCCTTCAATAAAGTATTTCCAATACATGAGTGTACATACGTAGTGTATATATGTCTGCATATGCCCATATAGAGGAATAAACACTGTATACGCATATGTATCTTTGATAGATCCACATATATACACATGGTATACAGGCTCGTTATTTTAACATATGTATACAGACATATATATGGCTCCATTAGAGATACTTTATCATCTGTTGTTAAATAGAGATAACTTTGATGTGTAAAAAAGAGACATATGTTCACCAAAGGTATTTTAGCACTTTTATAGAGTCTATCTTGTACAAGGTCTAAGTGGAAGAGAGATTCCCCATAGACAGAGACATGTTGATAAGATGTCTATAGAATATCCCTAATAATAAGTGCAAACCACAATTGGGATTGAGAGTCTGGAGCTCAGGAGAAAGTTCAGCATTGGATAAGTAGACCTGGGAATCATCAGCTCAGATGACAGTGCTATACAGGATAAATCATGTGATACTGAGTTATCTAATTTGTAAAGGAATCACAAAATGAATGACATTTCTAAACAATTAATGATGCATCAACAGATAACAAAGAGGCATGTGATGGATGGCAGAAGCTATAATATATTATCAAGAATGAACTATGAACAACTTGCACAAAAGACATTAGAAAGAAAGCAGGGTAAGTGGGTGGGTAGGATCTCAAAGTGAGAACTTATGCACTATCTTCCTATCCATGCAGTGTCAAGAGAATTTTATAGTTAGTGACTGGGTGAATTTACTGTAGAATAAAATGATAAAGGAACTACATATCTCTAATTCACCCTCATTCTATAACTGATTTACTCTGGTGATATGCTTGATATATACATGTACACACATATATACATAGCACATAGATATATGTACATACACACAGATATCCATATATATCAATTAAAAATAAGTAATATCACAAGTCAATGATAAAAAAGCACTAGATTTGATAAACAATATTTATGAAGGATGAGAACACACAAATTAATGTGCTACAATATGTACTATTAGAATATCCAGAGCAAAGAAATCAAATTAAGTAAGCACGAGTCTATGTGTTCATACATACATGAAGTATTAATATCTAAATTTGTAAGATTTACAAAGTATATGAGTATATGACATGAGTTAGAGGAATTACAACAACCTTTCAAAGAAACATGTTCAACTGTACATGGTCACAGAGCAAGTAAATATACAAAGTGGAATTCAAATTTCTTTCTCTTATGACTCCCAATCAATTATACTCAGCATCAATTATACTATGGCTCATCTATAATTTTGATTTTTCTCAGAAAGGGACACCCTAAGACTCACAATCTTAAAGCTTCACTGGGAGAATAAAAGTTAACTTAGTCTTCTATCTTCACTCTATTCCAAGCTCATCATCTATTTGCAACACTCCTCCAAAAGAGAGAGACCTCTGTCTATAGATTTAGAGGTACTTAATGAAAGGGATATTTAATTCCATAGCATTAATTCTCCACAATTCAGTTTAGGAGCTTTATTCCATCTCTAAAGTCCTTACCCACTTCACTGAATTCCTGCAAGTGACATACCCTCTACTCTCTCATGCATATGGTACCTTACATTTATAAGATAGTTCACTACACAAAATTCATGATCTTGATTTTTTTTTCCTATGGTCTTTAACCTCAGAAGACTCCCAAGGAATTACTAAATCTATATTTAAATTTACTTTACAACATCTAGTTTTTAGGCTATCTCAGTCCCTGCTTTGCAATCTAATAAATTTGTAGTCTCTGTTACCCAGGGATGGTTTCTCATATTATTTTCACTTTTCCTTGAACGAATTTCAGAGAACACTGATTAAATTCTCACTTTTATGGGAGGATCCACACTTGCATCAAGGGAACAAAGCGATCTATTCTTCTTATGACCTCCTACATGCCTAAGTTTCCTTAAGGCATTAATTTTGGCCTTTTTATGAGAGATTTTTGCAATTCACAAGTCTCTAAGCTCTTCCTACATCTACCACATAATCAGCTCCCAGATGATCCAATAAAGATGTATAATGAGCAATGCCAAGATAAATTCTACTACCTCCAATTCTACTACCTATATTTATTCCTCCATTCCATAAGATCTTCCAAGGCTTCAGAATAACTTCAAGCAAAAATGCATTTAAATACTTTAAAAAAGTTATGTTTATGATGTATTTGATGAAAATGCTTATGATGTACATGATGTATTTTATGAAAAGTAGAAAAAAATCAGCTATGAACATTAATGACAAAATCTCACTGTCTTAATGCATTTCTTACACATTTGTATTTATTTTTCAAAAATTCAGAACAGAATAAAGGTCTTGACTGACACCTTGTGGTCAAAATAGTTTATATTATGAAATGAAAGTATTTACCATTATCTTCAAAATCATCATCGTTTAACCACCAGGGTGTGGAATTTTTCTTCTTCAAATCTTTTTTTCTATAACGTCTATGTGTCTTCTCTGAGTTTTCAAATGAATCATCTGAAAGAGACTAAAACAACAGGGTAGGCTTTTTAGAAATTATACCATATAACTATTTTTAAGTCTCATTTATATTATTATTAGTGATTAGAATGCTGAATGCATAGGCAGGAAAGGTCTATATCCAGCCTCTGACACTAACTCTGTGACCTTGAAAAGCCATTTAACTTCTTATTTGCCTCAAACAACTCCCTAAAACTTAGCTCCCTGATCACTATCTGCTCTGGTAGAACAGTTATCCCAGCAAGTATACCCCTAAGAAATCACAGTTTCTTAAAGTATGATATTTATATCTATATTTAGAGAATTAACACTAAAATTGTTAATTCATTCAATTGTTCACTGGAAAATGCTCTCTTAATTGATAATATATTCAAAATCTTTTCCTCTAAAACATAACCTATCATTAAATGATTCCATTCTTAACTTAAGCTATCATAGTTAATGATTTCAAATTATTGTTTTTATGTCACTTAAAAAAGAACATTTTAAAATGGAACTCTGAGGGGCAGCTAGGTGGCGCAGTGGATAGAGCACCAGCCCTGAAGCCAGGAGGACCTGAGTTCAAATCTGGTCTCAGACACTTAACATTCCCTAGCTGTGTGACCCTGGGCAAGTCACTTAACCCCAATTGCCTCAGCAAAAAAAAAAAAAAAGGAAGTCGGTAGTTTATTAAAACACATAAAAACCTAGTAAAAATGATTTACATCAAATGAGTTACAACCATTCAACTCCAATACATTTTGATGAAAAATATCCCTAGAAAGGTTAATCCCAAATGTGTTCATATGTAATGCTGAAAATTACATTATTGAGGGAAAAAAACAGATAACTACTAATGACGGATATGCATTATAATTTAGTGAAGAAAAGCTTTTAGGTACTATGAGACACATTTGTACATATAAGCGATTCATAGATCTATTATACCCCTATTACAATTGGGAATTGAAATTATAGCTATAGCATGAACTACTAAAAAATAATCAATAAATTAGTTCTCCTTTGACATTTTTTACACTGAAAATAAACATGTGCTACTAAGCATTCCTAATAGTGAATACCTCCATTACCAGTATCAAAACATGTAACCCCTTATTTAGACTCAAATTCTTTTTGAGAAATTTTATACATAGATATGAAATTCAAACATTAAGGTCAGGGGAAAAAAAAATCTTACTTAGTTAAATTGATCCCCGATAAACTGATAACTGAACAAAAGTCTGCAAATGGGAATACTTGAAACTTTTGTTATGCTAGATAAGCAATTAAAACTAACAAGAAAGAGGGGGTAAAAGATGCCTGGCCACAGCTGATCAGTTTAATTTGGCTTCAATATTCTTTGCAAGCACTTTCTCTCAGAATAGATGCACTGCACCTTGCAGAAAAGTTCTTGAAGTAAACAGGCATGTTTTAACATTCTTCAATGTTTCTAGGATAGTAGCTACCCAAAAGTAGCTACAAAAGTAACAAAGCTGAGGTGTTCATATTCACAGAATATGAAGATAAAGGAACATCAGGTATCAAGAAACTCCCTAATTAAGAACTACCCCCCAAAAAACAAAGTTTGTGCTTGATATTACAGGGCCCTAGGACATACCAGTTTCCTAAATCATGGCTGGACTTTCAGAGGTTCCTAATCCACAGCTCACTAGGCCCTGCTCATGCCTGTTACGAGGTAGATCCTGGGAATATATCAGCTCTTGCTGTTTAGCTAGAAACATATCACTTCCTTTTTCAGTCTATTTCCCCTAAGACACAAGGACATGACCTGCCACAAGGCTGCCTAGTTGAGGGCCTTTGTTGTTGTTAAGTACTTTAGTCATGTCCTACTCTTCCTGATTTTGTGGACTTTGGCATGTCAGAGATGTACATGAAGTCTTCTTGGCAAAGATTCTGGAGTACTTTGCCATTTTCTTTTCCACTGGATTAAAGCAAGCCTAGGTTAAGTGACTTGCCCAGTGATGCAGAGCCAGTGTCTGAGCCTCAATTTGAGCTCAACTCTTCCTGATTCCAGGCCATGCACCAAGATCTACTGATCCACTTTAGTTGCCTCCAGCTGAGAACCTACCTACACCTATAGGCCTCTTCTCATCTGCTGACAGTCTACCTGGACCTATAGTCCAAAGGTTATCATGCTCTTAACCCTTCCTGCTCTCCTTATCTCAATGATAAACTCAATGATCACTCATTCCTAGCCTAGCTGTCAGTTTCCATCTGCCTCAATCCCAAACTTCCATATCCCCTTTTCAGAATCACCGTCACATGGCAGCTTCTCTTTGGAAGAACAGAGTTCACATTTATCTTTTGATCAAGATCGAGTAAATGGCCATCAGCTACTGATGTCCAGAACACTGTTCCTCCTTTACTAATGAGTTTAATGCCTAACTCACAGACTACTTCTCCACCCCAACTCCTGCCTACAAACCAAGTTCATCATTATAATAATAAAGACAATAATAGCTATCACTTAGTGTTTTAAATTTGGTAAAGCACTTTAAATCTGTTATGCCACTTGATCCACAGAACAACTCTTTGAGAGGCTTTATTATCTCCACTTTACAGAGACTGACCTGCAAGTTTGAATGATTTGCCCAGAGGCTCACATCCACAACCAGAGAGGAAGCTTGCACCTAGATCTTCCTAGTGCTGAGGCTAACACTCTATCCATTTGTACTACATTCTCCCTCAAATACCTTAACTTCTCAGTTCCTCAGATTATTCAATTCCTGTAACTTATTCCTTTCACTCCACTTGTTATATTCTCTTGTTAAAGCATTATCCACAAGTGTTCCAACTTCTATGCTCATGACCTCTGAACTTTCTGTCTAATCATATTTTTTCTCTTCTTAGCTCTTCCCCATCCCCCTACTCCTACTAAACTTAATTATTCCTCACCATGACCACCAATCCCCACAACTTTCATACTTTCCTAAGCCTACCCCTACTCTGGTTGAATTTTCCTTCCTTCCCAAAGTTGAGCCTTTAGTGAACCAGTTCAAATCTACAATCTTTTCTATTATCCTCAAATATTAACTTGTTTATTAATGACTATATGTCTTATTAAACCCTAATCCTGAAAGATTGCCTCCCACTGTCCCCCTTAGCTCCTATATTCACTCCATATTGAATATACTGGAAGAAGTTAGAAAAATACTCCAGATTAGGGTACAAATTGTTATCTAGCAAAATCCTTACTGCCTTTATTGCAAGTCCCCCTAGTGGATTTTCCATCTCATTTAGTATAGAGATTATTTCAAACACCTTTATCTTCTCAAACTTCTCACCCCACTCCCTACCTTCACCATCTGAAGCCCTAACCTATTATTTCATTGGCAAAAAATTAAGGCCATTCACCAAGAGCTCCATCTTCCCTTCTACTCACATCATCATACCCCTAATATCACCCCCAACTATCTCCTCCTTCACTCCAATGGCTGATGAAGAGTTGTCCTTAAAAAAATCCAACTCTTCAATATGTACTTTTGATGCCATTTCCTTTCATCTTCTCCAAAAAAAAAAAAAAAAAAAAGTACCACAATCCTTTTCTCAATATAATTTTCAGTCTCTCTTTTTCCCCAGTGTCTAGAACATTCCCAAGTTTTCCCTATCATTAAAAAAATCCCTCTAACTTTAATCTACCATGGTCACTTGGTACTATCCTATATTTCTTATTTCCTTCTCAATTATTCTTTTCCTTTCTAGATGTTTACTAATCATCTCTTTAATGATTTGTTCTACAATTTTGCCAGGGGTTAGTCAATTTCATTGGACTATAATGTGCAATTCTCTTTTCTTTTCTTTTGGAAAATCAGATCATTTGTTCTTTTCCAGTCCTGTGGTGCCTCTCCCATTTTTTCATGACCTTTTCATCTGTCAGTTCTTTCAGGACTTGAGGATGGAAGTCATCTTCGCCAGGTGACTTGAATTCACCAAGGACAGCCAAGAACTCTTTTACTAGCTCCTAATTTACCTTTCATGTCATATCCTATTATGTATTTTCTCTTTTGTAATTTGTTTGTTCTAAATGAACCGATTAAAAAGCAAAATGAGAACTGAGCAATTCTGCCTTTTCTCTGTTATTAATCTTGCATGTAAATTTTATCCAAATGTAATAAAAATATCTTAACAGAAATAAAAAAATTAAATAATTGAATAAATATAATATAAAATTAAATAAATAACCATTGCTCAAGGTTACATCTTGCCTGCATTCTAAAAAACACAAACCACCTCAAATAATTTACACATATATTCCTATACCAATCAAACTGCCTAGAAAATACTTTGTAGAATAATTAAGTTCATTTTGAAAAACAAGTCCAGAATCTCAAGGAAAACTAGAAAAAGGATGACAAAAGGCACAATATTACCATATCTCAAACTATATTATAAAAGTTGTCATAAAGCTACTTTGTAATACTAGTTAAAAATCAGAAAGCAAATCAGCTAAACAGATTAGATAAGCAAGAAAGAAAGCAATCAAAAACAGTAGCCCAGTAGTTAATAAACCCCAAAACATAAGTTAATGGATAAAGTACTGGCTTTTTGGTAAGAGCTAAAAGGAAAACTGAAAAGCAGCCAGGCAGAAATGAGTTTTGGAGCAACACCTTATACCATTATAAGCTATAAATGGAAACAGTTACAACAACAATTAACACTTATATAGCAATTTAAGATCTGTTAAGTGCTTTACAAATATCATCTCATTTTATCCCCATAAGAACCCTAGGAGATAGGACCTTTTATTATCATTCCCACATTATAGATAACGAAACTGAAGCATACAGGAGTTAAGTGACTTGCCAGGGGTAACATAGCTAATAATTCTCAGAGGCCAAATCTGAATTCAAGTTTCCCTTATTTCTGTTTCAGCTTTGTCCATCATGCTACCTAGCTGCCCTCTGAAGATGCCTGAATATAAAAGTGTACAACATTAAAAAAAAAAAAAAAAACAAGAAAGAAAGAAAGAAAATACAATTAGGTATTCAAGTTCTAAGTGTCAGTAGATGGCAGCAATACTCCAAGGACAAAGGCTTTTTCTTAATAAAAAAAATAAAGGAGGGGCAGCTAGGTGGCACAGTGGATAGAGCACTAGCCCTGAAGTCGGGAGGAACTGAGTTCAAATCTGATCTCAGACACTTAACATTCCCTAGCTGTGTGACTCTAGGTAAGTCACTTAACCCCAATTGCCTCAGCAAAAAGCAAAAATAAAATAAAATAAAATAAAATAAAGGAGACGTTTCTAAAATCCTGTACTTTAAAAGCAGAGGTTTCAGACCCAAGACTAAAATGGGCCATGGCCAGATTAGGGGAGTTCTCTGAACATGGATGGGAAAAAAAATCTTTATTTCAAAATAATTGGGTTTTTTTTGTCCCCTCCCCTCTCCTCTATCCCATACAGATAGAAAGGATGTATTTTTATACATCCTCTGCCAGTCCTATAAAGATATTCTTTTCACCAAAGAAGAGAGAAGAAGCTCTTTGTGTCTCCTTTGTGCCAAACTACCACAACTGTGCACTTCAGCCCATGGTGGAGGCAACTCAGGATCCTGAGCCAAGAGTCATGGTGAATGCATTTCCAGACCACTGGACTTGCTTCAAGACTAAGCCCTAGAGTCATCTTCAAGGCAAGCAATCCATGTGAAGGAAGGGCTGAGCATTTTCACCAACACCAATAATTACTACTAACAGCTAAAGATGAGTAGATAGATACAAAAGCCCTAGGAATAGCATCCTCTAAAGCCCAACTTCTTAAGACTGTGGATTGTGACCCCATATAAGGTCTCATAACTGAATGTGGGGGTACCAAAATTATGATTTATCACTAAAGGTTTGATTAGTATGCCTATATACCTGAGGTCATATAAAAATATTTCAGGTGAAAAGGGTTTCAAATGAAAAAAGTTTAAGAAGCCTTGCTTTAGACTATAGGCCCTGCTTGCAGCCCAGTATTTATAGTAATTATCCAGGCAAACAACATTTGTGGAGATGTGATCTGGTAACTGCCCCTGCAGGTATTTCCGTCTCTATTCCCTCAGCAGTTATAATTACTGAAAATCCTGAAAAAAAAAGTTCTTGTCAGCAACTTCCTTTTCACTGCCAAATGGTTCAACATCAGAACAAACATGATTTTATTAATGTAAATTACAGTTTAAAAAGTGCTTTATTTTCTGCTTTGAATCACACCTTAAACATTACTGGACCTTTCCATCTGACTTAGAAGCTGAAATCTCCTCCTATATATGTTGTTTCCCTGTGAGAAGGTAAACTCTTTGAAGGCAGGTGTGGTCTATTTCTTCTATTTGTATCCCTAGTGCTTAGAACACATAGTGATCACTTAAGAAATGCTTTTTAATGAACTCCTTCATTGCCCTATTAGAAAAGTCCATAGCACATTTATGTTTTGGTAATATAATATTTATTCTATAATTAGCTATGATATAAACAAAGCAAATGAATTAATCCATTAAGCTAATTAAGAAATTAAAGATTTGATGTATTGCCTCAATCTGGTTCACATTTCCAAGTTTTTAGGACTAGTTATGTCAAACATTTCTGGAGAAAGGTTTGCCCATCCAGATTTATGGATAAGGTAGTCACTTACATTAGAATTTCCAAAAAAAATCCAAATAATTTTTTTCTTCACTATGAAAGAAAAAGTACTATTTGCAGTCATAAGATCTGGCTTCTAAATTCAGACTTTACTACTTACTTTCAGTAAAATCCTGAATAAGTCATTTAATTCTGGGATTCCATTTTCTCAACCATAAAATGAGGCCATTAAAACAGATGGGTCTTTTCTCTTCCAACTCTAAAGTCTATGGTGTCATTTTGAATATTTTAGAGGCCAAAGAGTAATTACTTTGGAGTGTTCATCGAGGCAAAGGAGACCTAGAGCTTCCTTAGATTAAATGGAATTTGAAAGAAGAGTTAAAGTACATACATATTTATGAGATAGGAAATTTGTTGGCAATTTTCTTTTGATTAGAACAACAATCTTCTACTTGTTAGGGAAGTTACTTCCCCAGACTATGTCCCAGGCTATCTTCTTTCTATACTCTCCTTTGATGAGGTCACCTTTTGCTAGAAATTCAATTAACAACCTCCATCCAGATTACTTTAGAATCTATATATACTAATCATTCACAATTTCTCTCTTACAAACTAATCCCACATAAGGTCTCCTACCTTAAACTAAGGTTTAATGAACTCATTTTTGTCTGAAAAACTTTGTTTACTCTGAACTTCCCTATTTCTCTATGCCTAGAATATGCTCTTTCTTCATCCCTATCTTTCAGGATCTTTATCTTTGATAAAGGTATAGTTCATTCAGCACTTTCCTGAAGGAAACCTTCCTTGTCGTTATTATTCTCACTCTCTCTCAAATTTTCCTACTTCGTCTCATCTCTCTTCTACCCTCTTTACCTTCTAGCTGGTATTATAACTATCTGTGTACAATGTTACATTTTCACAGTGTAATGTCCCAACTAAAATCCCGACTTTTACAGGAGGTTTTCTTAACTCTTCTTACTTTTATATATTCCCTTTGTGAATTTTTTGTTTATTCTATATATAACTTACTTTAAATATATTTTTTTTGTATGTTGTCTCTTCTGCTAGGTTGCAAGCTTCCTGAGGGCAAAAACTGTTTTTTTTCTCTTTCTGTATCCCAATATTTAGCATATTGCCTGATACGTAGTAGACAGCTAAAAAATGGTTATGGTTTATAATGTATCTTTTTAAATAAGAGGTACTTTGTTTTTGTCCTTGCTTTCCTATTACCCATAGTTGGCCCACAGTAATCAAGACTCAACAAATAATTATTGTACCAGTCACTGTAGTACATGCTGAGATGTTAAAAAAAAGTTTCTGCTATAAAAAAGAAGTCTAATAGTATAGACAAGACAGGAATAGATAGCTACATATAAACAAGGTATATAAATGTGACATATAAACATATGCATATATACACATATATATACACATATGATAAAATGGAGAGAAACTCAGAAATATTATATTAAGGAGGACTGAGAAAGGCTTCTTGCTAAAAGCTAAGGGAGAGTTTTTTACATGGAGTCAGTGAAAATGCAGGTAATAGAGATATGCAGTGTCTTGGTTCAAGGAATAGCAAAGAAGTCAGTGTTACTGGATGGAAAAGCAAGTGGAAGGGAATAAGGATAAGAAGACTGGAAAGAAACGAAGAGGCCAGAATAGAAGGGTTTCAAAAGCCAAAGAGAGGATCATCATAGAGGGAACCCCTGGAGTTTACTGAATAAGAAGATGACATGATCAGACCTGCCATTAAGGAAGATTATTTTGACAGCTGAGTAGAGGAAGAACTGGAGTGGGGAGAGACTTGAAGCACAGAAACCAACCAAAAGATTGCTATAATAGTTTAAGCCAGTAGTTGTAGCAGAGGAAAGAAGGGGGTAAAATTTATAAGAGAAATTATAAAGATAGAATTGACAGGACTCGACAAGTGATTCAATATGGAAGGGGATGGGATGACATCTAAAGTTGTGAGCCTGGGAGACAGAGGAGGGTGTCTTTGACAGCAATAGGGAAGTCTGCGAGTGGAAGGAATGGGGGGGGAAAAGATGAGTTCAGTTTGGGATACATTGAATTTAAGATATTTATGGGACATCATATGGCAGCTGAAGATGATCTATCTTGGACAGGTCAGGAGAAAGATTAAAGGAAGATTAATATATCTAAGAGTCATCTTTATAGAATTAATGAATTCATAGGAGGGAGAAGATGATCCAAGATAGTATGGCAGGGGATAGCCACATTAGTGGACATAGCTTGGATGACTATTCAGCAAAGAACAATGAGAAGGCATGCTTAACTCTACTCTTACCCTTAATGCCCTAAATCCTTACTCTTAATCCCCTATATCCAATTAGTCCCTAAATCCCAGAAATTTTACCTTTCTTTCCATTCACATACCATCATCCCAGTTAGGGATTCTGAATCAATTATTCAGTGGACCAAGGAGGGAAAGGGTGAGTTCCAATACTTGGAGATCAACAAATAAAGCTCTGGATTTTCCTAATAAATTTTAAGACAATTAAAGGGTTAAGATGGAGCCTGGGGCAGAGACATGATGGTCGTTATAGGTGAATTCCATACAATAAAACATATAGTTCTCTGCTTCTCCAACCAGTGAGCTTTCAGGTCTTCCAGACATGGCTCTTCCTGCCAAAGTCTGATATACTAGTGATAATAACTAGGATTTACTTGATAATTTACATTCTTTGTTTTATTTAGATCCCTACAATAATCCTGTGAAATGCTGTAGTAGTACCACCAGGTCATAGCACTGTTAAGAAAGCCAGAGAAGAGAGTGTCAAGGAGATGAAGGTGATCAGAAGTGTCAAACTTGTAGAGAGGTCAAGAATGAAGACTGAGAACATTAGTAAATGTTGGTTGAATCAAACGAATGTTCCTAACTGTTAATTTATTCAAAACACATTTTTTATGTTGATGGATTTAAACTTGTGTTTATTGGTACTCTATTAAGAATTAAAAACCAAACAAAATTACAGAATAAAATCAAATAATTATTAGAGATGGAAGGAATATTAAAGAAAATTTAATTCAACTTCTCATTGAAGGGATTTCCCCAACATTAAAGACCTACAACAACGACCCAGATTATTTTTCTCTCTCCAGTTTTCTTTGTATATTATCCTGCTCCTCAAAAGATAGTGACTAGCTGATCAGGAAGCATATATAACCAAATTCAAGATATAATCATTCAGGCACTGAGCTAGAACCACTGACAGGACAGAGAAAAGGGAGGAATATAAAAAGACAGTCCCTTTCCTCAATTAAGACAATATTCTAGCTTATCAGCTTCTTAAAAATACAAACTTACCTCTTTCATAAATTGTTCAAACTCTTCATCTAGCTTTTCCTTTGAATAATGATGAGCCATAATCAGCAGGTAGTTTTCAACTCCCAAAGCAAATATTCACAAATTATTTACACAAATGGAAACACTAAATGAAAAAAAAAAAAAAGACAAACAGCTTTTGAAGTATTTTATATTTCATAAAGCAAGCAAGCATAAAATGGCAAATTTTGTAATGAGCATATTTACAAAGTGCCTAAAGACAAAAAAATTCAGCATCATTCTCTTACAAATTTATCATATATTCAATCATTCAATACAATTTAAATAGCAATCAACATAGTATCTCCAGTTTCTTGAGCTATCTGTTTGGGAAGTAGTTTCCAACAGTTTACTTTTCTTATATTCTGTCTAGTTTTTACTTAAATTATCCAGAATTTATTTCACTTTTGAAACACTATTTTTAAACAGTAGTCTTTAAAGTACTTCCTCAATTTATACAGATAATTAGTGAGAAAAAACAAACTAGAAAAGACAAATTAATAAAGTCTTCCTTAAATAGAGTTTTTTTAAGACCTATAAATTATACAGAGATAATAAGCATAATCGTATAATTATATAAAAATTAATATATATAGTAATAGTATTTTAACCTTTTTAAAATCAAGTGACAGCTAACAGTGGGTCTTTTGCTTTTAGTCTTCTTTGGATCAATTAACCATTCACTATTAAATAAATACATGTATAAATCTAGTGACACCTTTTTAGCTAAGACCTATAAAGGAATCATCCGTGCCAATCTGTTCTGATTTCCTAACTTAGTATTGACTGGCTTTTCAAAGAATTAGAAGCCCTTCCCGCCTCAAGATTCGAAAGATGTCTAGCTGTGAGCATTCAGGACAGGAAAGGAAGGGAGAGCTCTAATCTTTGTTAAATTCAGGAAGACATTTCTGCAACGCAATCCAAAACACAACTACTGATCACCTTCTAAAATTTTTAAACATACATGCGTGCAATGTGCGCACACGAGTTCCACATACATACTTTCAGTTGCTTATTCACAAGCCTCGTTGTGCCACTCTCACACATATACTGGATCTCATGTAGTGTTAGATACATACACACACACTCCCCACCCCACATATCCTGTTCTGCAAAGGGTTGCACACAGACCAGACCTCTTCGAGCTCTCACGCATTGTCGTTGGAGTACATACACATACACACATAAATATTCTATTCACTCACTCTTAAGACTCCTCTCCTCTAGGTAGCGGGACTAGAGGCCCGGCCGCTTCTCAGCAGGTAGGGAGACAGCCCTTTCTGCCTGGGGCAGCTCGGCTCGCTTAGGGACTCTCGGGCGGTTTCCTGGAAGCGGGAGGAGAAGGCGGGCTAGAGAGCCAAGTTCTAAGACCATAGGTTGGGGCGGAGCCGAGGGCAAGGAAGCGGGGCGCCAGCGACTCTAGACACCGAGGACCTCGGAAAAGGGCAGGACTAAACTCGCAAGCCGGGAAAGACAAAGGAGACCTGGACGCCTCTCTGCAGCTCCAGGAGCCACTCAAAACGGGTACCCAACAGTTACTAAGGGAACCGACCGGCGCCACGGAACTCTTGGAGATCAGCTGACCAAACACTGGGTTACAATCACGTGACACAGGAGCCAACACCAGCCCGCTCCCTCCTTGCGCGCCCTTGTAATAGGTTGATTCAGACTCCAAAGGGACTGAGGGGACCTTTGAATCCAAGTCAAGTTTGTCCTCTTAGAAGTAGAGCTTGAGAAACTTTGAAGCAATTAACTCAGTGGGTTTTGGAGGAATAGGATGGGTTCCAACATCTATCAATAAGGTCAACCAACAAGGCGCTGGGTTTTCTTTAATTAATTGTGAGACAATTAAGGGGTTAATATAGAATCTGAGACAAAGGCATGATGGTCTTTATAGGCGAATCCCACTGCCTCATGGGACATGTAGTTCTTATCTTCCCCAAACCCATAACACATAGGGATCTTCCCCACCAAAATTTGATGTACGAGGGATAATAACTGGGATTTACTTAACAATTTACAATTTTAAATTTGGACCCCTAAAAAAATTCTGTGAATTAATTACTATAGATTTAAGAATATAGATTTTATGATAAAGGTCATTCAACTTCACATGCACTTATAAGATGCTTGCTTACTATATGCCAGGTACTGTGCTTAGTTCCAAGGAGAGCTTGCTCTCAGGGAACTCACAATCTGATGGGGAGGTATTAAATAACTAAATAACAAGTGTATATATAAAATAAACATGCACGTATGTATATACACGTATATATTCACATGTGTCTATGAATAGATAGATGGAGTCTTGTATATTAAATATAACATGTATGTTAAATATGTATTTATGTGATAAATGCATATATGAATGCATATAAAGAGACACATACTTTATAACACATTTTGTATACAAAAAAGGACTATATTTAGAAATATAAACAAGTGCACGCGTGCTTGTATATATATATATACATATGAAAGTAGATTATATATATATGCATATATTTGTATATATCCATATTCATTTCTCTGTCTTTCTCCTTCTCTGGTAATGGTGAAGACCTCTTGCAAAAGGTGGTTTTTGAAGGAATCAAGAATTCAAAGAGGAAAGAAGGAAGATCAGTCCAAACATGATTCAGCCAACATGAAATCAGGGAGAGGGGAAATGTGTCAAAGCATTTCCTCAGGAACAGAAAGATAGCCAATGTCACTAGATCTTAGAATATATGAAATTAAAATGCAGGAAGAGTGGAAAGGCAGAGAAGTTTGCAAACAACTTTAAAGGCCGAATAGAGAATTGAATCCTGATAGTAATGGGGAGTCTGTGAAGTTTATTGGAGAGTATGTGACAGTAAAGCCTCTTCCAGAAAAGAGTGATAAACAATGTCAAAGGCTATAAAGAAATCAAGAAGAATGATGATTTAAAAAAGGATATTATAGTTGACAATTTAAAAAATATTTGTAACTTTGCATACAACAAACCATATAATACACATTTATTAAGTATGAACTGTGTGTTAGGCATTGTACTAAGCAATGGGGATATGAGTGAGAAAAAATTGGTTTCTGCCTTAAAGGAATTAACAATCAAACTGGGAAAAGATAATACAAAAAAGAAAATTGTAAAGGAGGTCAATACCCAGAGGGTCCCTGTTACAGAACCATATTGATCATATTAAGAGTTTAAACCACACAGAGTAGTTGGTGGTGATTGAAGAAAACATTCAGTTGAATGATAATATTTGAATCTAAACTGCAACAGAGGACAGATATGGGATATTAGGAAGTCTGAAGTATAACTGAAAAGAGATAGATTAAATTATTTGTTCATGATACTATAATCATTGCCAGAGGTTGGATGTGAGCTTCAGCTTTTCCAGAAAGCAAGTCCAGTGATTTATCTAATGGGCTACACAATGTTGGAGTTTAAAGGGCTTTGCAGTTTAGCTAATTCAATCCCATCATTTTGTATACAAGGAAACATACCTTCTAGGTACTGACAAAGCTAGATTGTCTAACTCTTAGTTCAGTACTCTGTCCAATAAAAAACAAAACAAAACAAAAAAACCACAATGATTTTTCAGTTCAACTTAAACACATGTATTTTCTGTGAGGCAAAGCATCCTTTCCCCATGGAAAAAGAGCTAGCTGCAAAATCAGAAAACCTTTAGTTCAGCCTTTGTTTGTATTGGCTTTGTGACCTTGGGTAAATCATTTCAACTCTCAATTAGTAAGCAGGTTATTAAATGCCTACTAAGCATCAGGTAAAGTTATTTGTTTTGTTTGCTTTTCCTGGCAACGTTCTAATAGCTAGCAATATAAATACAAAAACAAATCCAGTTGTTGTCCATTATATAAATGGAGTATTTGCCTCCATAAATTCATAGTAGCAGTTAGCAGGAGGACCAGATAAAATAGAACACAACTGGCTCTGTTCTGTTCAAGATTAGGAGACAGTTAAGTAGGATAAAGTTTAAGCTTTGCTTGAAGTGCTTATGCACAATTAACGCATATGTATTAACTTCTTCTCCCCAGGAGGAGCTAAGGCTCATTTTAATGACCATGTAATGTATGTGGTAGGAACATATCTGAGGGTAATTATATAATACTCATACAGGGAAATTTTAACCCTAGAGTACCCAATAAATGAAGAAACAGGGGACTTTGTGTCTGGGAATAGGGATATAATTCTTTTTTTTTTTAAATTTTTAAAGCTTTTTATTTGTATAACACATGTATGGGTAGTTCTTCAACACTGATTCTTACAAAGCTTTCCTTTACAAATTTTCCCCCTAGTCCCCTCCCCTCCCCTAGATGGTAGGAAGTCCACTACATGTTAATTATATTAAAATACTTGACAAGTTGAATATATGTATACACATTTCTATACTTATCTTGCTGTGCAAGAAAAATCGTATCTACATGAACAAAAAAAAAAATCAGAGAAAGGAAACACAATGCAAGCAAACATCAATAGAGAGCATGAAAATGTTATGTTGTAGTCCACATTTCTTATTCCTCTCTCTAGGTGTATATGGCTTTCTTCACCGAACAATTGGAACTAGTTTGAAACATTTCATTGTTGAAGAGGGCCATGTCCATCAGAATTGATCATATAGTATTGTTGTTGCCATGTATAATGATCTCCTGGTTCTGCTCACTTCACTCAGCATCAGTTCATGTAAGTCTCTCCAGGCTTCTCTGAAATCATCGTGCTGGTCGTTTCTTACAGAACAATAATATTCCATAACATTCATATACCACAATTTATTCAGCCACTCTCCAATTGATGGGCATCCATTCACTTTCCAGTTTCTAGCCACTACAAAAAGGGCTGCCACAAATATTTTTGCGCACGTGGGTCCCTTTCCCTCCTTTAAGATCTCTTTGGGATATAAGCCCAATAAAAACACTGCTGGGTCAAAGAATATGCACTGTTTGATAACTTTTTCAGCATAGCTCCAAATTGCTCTCCAGAATGGTTGGATCCATTCACAGTTCTACCAATAATGTATCAGTGTCCCAGTTTTCCCACATCCCCTCCAACATTCATCATTGCCTTTTCCTGTCATTTTAGCCAATCCGACAGGTGTGTAGTGGTACCTCAGAGTTGTCTTAATTTGCATTTCTCTGATCAATAGTGATTTGGAGCACCTTTTCATATGACTAGAAATGGTTTTAATTTCATCATCTGAAAATTGTTCATATCCTTTGACCATTTATCTATTGGAGAGTGGCTTGAATTCTTATAAATATGAGACAATTCTCTATAAATTTTAGAAATGAGGCCTTTATCAGAACCATTAAATGTAAAGATGATTTCCCAATTTGATGCTTCCCTTCTAACCTTGTCTGCATTAGTTTTGTTTGTACAGAAACTTTTTAACTTAATATAGTCAAAATTATCTACCTGGTCTTCAATTAAGAGTTCCAGATCTTCTTTGGACATAAATTTATTCCATCTCCACAGGTCTGAGAGGTAAACTATCCTACAATTTGCTTACAATATCAATCTTTATACCTAGATCATGAACCCATTTAGATCTTATCTTGGTGTGTGGTGTTAGGTGTGGGTCAAGCCCTAATTACTTCCACACTAGTTTCCAATTTTCCCAGCAGTTTTTGCCGAATAGTGAGTACTTATCCCAAAAGCTGGGGTCTTTGGGTTTATCAAACACTAAATTGCTAAAGTTATTGCCTAGATTGTCCTGATATCCTATCCAATGCCACTGATCGACTACTCTATTTCTCAGCCAGTACCAAATGGTTTTGATGACCACTGCTTTATAATATAGTTTTAGATCTGGTACAGCAAGGCCACTTTCATCAGCCTTTTTTTTTCATAAATTCCCTTGAAATTCTTGACCTTTTGTTCTTCCAAATGAACTTTGCTACTATTTTTTCTAGATCTATAAAATAATTTCTTGGGAGTTTGATTGGTATGGAACTAAATAAGTAAATTAGTTTGGGTAGTATTGTCATTTTTATTATATTTGCTTGGCCTACCCATGAGCACTTGATGTTTTTCCAATTGATTAGGTCTGACTTTATTTGTGTGGAAAGTGTTTTGTAGTTTAGTTCGTATAGTTCCTGACTTTTCTTTGATAGATAGATTCCCAAGTATTTTATACCATCAAGTTATTTTGAATGGAATTTCTTTTTGTATCTCTTGCTGCTGAGCTTTGTTGGTAATATGTAAAAATGTTGATGATTTATGTGGATTTATTTTGAATCCTGCAACTTTTCTAAAGTTATGAATTGTTTCTAGTAATTTTTTAGTTGAGTCTCTAGGGTTCTCTAAGTATACCATCATGCCATCTGCAAAGAGTGATAATTTGGTTTCCTCATTACCTACTTTAATTCCTTTTATCTCTTTTTCTTCTCTTATTGCCAAAGCTAACATTTCTAATACAATATTAAATAGTAATGGCGACAATGGGCAGCCTTGTTTCACTCCTGATCTTACTGGGAATGTTTCTAGTTTGTCTCCATTACATAAGATGCTTGCTGATGGTTTTAAGTAAATGCTACTAATCATTTTAAGGAAAAGCCCATTTATTCCTATACTCCCTAGTGTTTTTAATAGGAAAGGGTGTTGGATTTTATTAAATGCTTTTTTTGCATCTATTGAGATAATCATATGGTTTTTGTTAGTTTGGCTATTAATATAATTGATTATGCTGATAGTTTTCCTAATATTGAACCAGCCCTGCATTCCTGGTATAAATCCTAGTTGGTCATAGTGTACTATTCTGGGGGTTACTTTCTGTAATCTCATTGCTAATATCTTATTTAAAATTTTTGCATCAATATTCATTAGGGAAATTGGTCTATAGTTTTCTTCCTCTGTTTTCACCCTACCTCGTTTAGCTATCAGCACCATATCGGTATCATAGAAGGAATTTGGTAGTATACCTTCTTTCCCTATTTTTTCAAATAGTTTATATAGTATTGGAATTAATTGTTCTTTGACTGTTTGGTAGAATTCACATGTAAATCCCTCTGGCCCTGGAGATTTTTTCTTAGGGAGTTGGCTAATAGCTTGTTCTATTTCTTTTTCTAATATGGGGCTATTTAAATAATTTATATCCTCTTCTGTTAACCTGGGCAATCTATATTTTTGTAGATATTCCTCCATTTCATTTAGATGATCAAATTTACTGGCATACAGTTGGGCAAAGTAACTCCTAATTATTACTCTAATTTCCTCTTCATTGGAGGAAAGTTCTAGGGATATAATTCTTGATCCTCCTCCCTCCTGGTATATGACTATTCACACACCCACTTCTGCAGTTGTGTGTAATAAAACAGACTTTTAAGTTCACCCTATTATAAGTCCAATAGATTTATTTCTCACAGCTAGATTTCAGCAGGAGCTTTGGATTGACATGGAGAAAAAATATACATTTTTATTTTCTCTAACCTGTAACTGAAATTTAGCATTTACTTCAATTATGAATGTAGGCAATAAACCCCAATGATATTAGTAGTATCTTGTAACTGCTAAAGGGATTCCTGACACACACAAAAAGGTTGGGAACCCCTACTCTTAATTCTAAATCTCAGAACAGGTGTTAATTATTGGTAAAAGGAGCTTTCTCACAATAAACTTATTATACAGATGAAATCACAGGTCCACTATGGAAACCACTACCCCATCCAATACATATGTGCATATAGATATATACATACATATACACACATATTATATATATACAATACATATACATATAAGCAAATACATATGCATTTATTACCATATATATGCATAAATAATATATTTAAGGCACCATGCTAGATCTTTATTCAACAAACATTTATGTATGCCTACTATGTGCAAGTAATAAAACTGATAAAGAGACAAAAACAAAATAGACATAGCTTTCAAAAAGATTACATTTTCCTGTTGGGAGAATACAATATGTATAAGAGATTACAACATATACAAGGATTAAGTCATTTAATCTTACTGAAACTTAATTTCTTCATTTACAAAAACATTACTATGATAGCTCTAATTTTCTTTTTTTTTTTTTTTTTTGCTGAGGCAATTGGGGTTAAGTGACTTGCCCAGGGTCACACAGCTAGGAAGTGTTAAGTGTCTGAGACCAGATTTGAACTCAGGTCCTCCTGACATCAGGGCTGGTGCTCTATCCACTGTGCCACCTAGCTGCCCAATAGCTCTAATTTTCTTGAAGAAATCACTTGTCTTTCCCATTTTATTGTTTTCTTCTATTTCTTTGTATTTCTCTTTAAAAAAAAAATTCCTTGCTCTTCTCTTGAATTCTAAATTCAGTTGGTTATATCTCCTTTTCTTTTTTCTTCCTTCCTTTCTTTTTTTCTTTTCTTTTCTTTTCTTTTTTCCCCCTATGGCAATTGGGATTAAGTGACTTGTCCAGGGTCATACAGTTAGAAAGTGTTAAGTGCCTGAGACCTAATTTGAACTCAGGTCATCCTGTCTTCAGGTCTGGTGCTCTATCCACGGTGACACCGAGGTGCCCCTGCTTTCCTTCTTTATACAGCTATTTGTAAAGCCTTATCAGACAGCAATTTTGCTTTTTTGCTCTTCTTTTTCTTTAGGATTTTTTTGTTGTTGTTGATGCTTCCTGTACAATATTGAAACCAATATTGTTTCTTCAGGCAGGTCTTACCTACCAGGTCTAATCTTTTAAATCTATTCATCACTTCCACCTCATACTCATAAGAGATGTTATATAGGCCAGATCTACATGATTTGATGGTTTTCCTTACTTCCAGTTTAAATTTTGCATTTAGAAACTCATAATCTGAGACATGGTCAGCTCCAGGTCTCATTTTGACTGAACTATATATAGAACTTCTCCATCCTGCAAAGTATATAATCAATTTTATTTTATTTTATTTTTTTTTGTATTTTTATTTTTTTTAAATTAAAGCTTTTTATTTACAGAACATGAGTGATTTTTCTACATTGACCTTTGCAAAAAAAATTTTTTTTGTTCCAAGCTTTTCCCCTCCTTCCCCCCACCCCTCACCCCTGGATGACAGGTAGTCTAATACATGTTAAATATGTTAAATGTTAAATTATATGATAAATCCAATATATGTATACATATCTATACAGTTATCTTACTGCACAAGAAAAATCAGATCTAGAAAGAGAAAAAAAAAGCTAAGAAGGAAAACAAAATGTAAGCAAATATTCACAGAAAGTATTAAAATGTTGTGGTCCACACTCAGTTCCCACAGGCCTCTCTCTGGATGTATATGACTATCTTTATTGCTGAACAATAGGAACTGGTTTGAATCACCTCATTGTTGAAGAGAACCGTGTCCAACAGAATTGATCATCGTATAGTTTTGTTGCTGTGTATAATGTTCTCCTGGTTCTGCTCATTTCACTCAGCATCAGTTCATGCAAGTCTCTCCAGGCTTCTCTGAAATCATCTTGTTAGTTGTTTCTTACAGAACAATAATATCCCATAGCATTCATATACCATAATTTATTCAGCCGTTCTCCAATTGATGGGCATCCTTTCAATTTCCAGTTTCTTGCTACTACAAAAAGGGCTGCCACAAACATTCTTGCACATGTGGGTCCCTTTCCTTCTCTTATGATTTCTTTGGGATATAAGCCCAATAGAAACACTGCTGGGTCAAAGGGTATGCACAGTTTGATAACTCTTTGAGCGTAGTTCCAAATTGCTCTCCAGAATAGTTGGATCCGTTCACAGTTCCACCAACAATGTATCAGTGTCCAGGTTTTCCCATATTCCCTCCAACATTCATCATTATCTTTTCCTGTCATCTTAGTCAATCTGACAGGTGTGTAGTGGTATCTCAGAGTTGTCTTAATTTGCATTTCTCTAATCAATAGTGATTTGGAGCACCTTTTCATATGACTAGAAATAGTTTCAATTTCTTCATCTGAAAATTGTTCATATCTTTTGAGCCTTGAATTATTATATATTTGAGTCAATTCTCTATATATTTTAGAAATGAGGCCTTTATCAGAACCTTTGAATGTAAAAATGTTTTCCTAGTTTATTGCTTCCCTTGTAATCTTGTCTGCATTCACTTTGTTTGTACAAAAACTTTTTAACTTGATATAGTCAAAATTATCTATTTTGTGATTAATGATGATCTCTAGTTCTTTGGTCACAAATCAATTTGATTTTAATATTGATGTTATCGTGATATTCTTTTGAATATCAGTTGAAAAAAGTGTTCACTATGATCAATGAGTTATCTTTATAAGTCTATTAGTTTCTAACCTTGTTTATTTTATAATCTTAAGGCCAAACTTGCCTATTCCAATTATCTTTTGATTTCTCTAGGAACAAATAAGGGATCTCTGTGCTATCAAAAAGTACAAGTCTTTCAAAAGTAAGTAAGTACTTACTAAGTAAGTAGAACCATAGAACCAAAACAAGTATGCCCAATTGTGGGCTGTGCCATAGTTCAGCAGATCAGAGAATGTTCCCTTTGTTACCTGTTTCACTCTTATAAATAAATAATGTAGCACTGAGAATGGATGTTTAAATTGGAAAAGAGAAAATCTGGTAGAAACATATGAACTATGTTTTTAAAAAGCATTATTTCAAAAAGATTTGTTCTGCATATTTCTATAAGACAAAAACTAGGACCAAGAAGCAGGAGTAACAAAGGTCAGTGCTTTTGCCCAGTATCAATTTGACAGTTATCAAAAAATTGACCAGGCTTCCTCTGAAGTATTGAACTCCCATTAAGTGAAAGTGTCAGAGGAGATAGGCTGCTTGTACATAATACTCCCCCTAGCTTAATCTCCTTCCAGACAATCTGGCCTATTTATTATTCACCATAACATTCTATTTCTCATCTCATATCTTTGAGCCACACCTCATTTCTGAAACACATTCCTTCTTTCAATTTCTTAGACTCTCCCTCCTTCAAAATTGATTTAAATACTACCACCCACACAAGATCTTTCCTAATTATTAGCAGTTGTTAGTCCCTCCTCCCTTCTCACTTCGTGTTTACTTCGTATGTTTTCTCCCTAAATATGTCATTCAGCCAACAAGCATTTATTAAGCATTTAGTGTGTGCTTATTGTGCTAAGCACTAGGTTACAAAGAAAGATAACATAAGTACTGCCTGTGTACTTAAAGATCTCACATTCTTTTTTTTTTTTTTTGCTTTTTGCTGAGGCAATTGAGGTTAAGTGATTTGCCCAGGGTCACACAGCTAGGGAATGTTAAGTGTCTGAGACCAGATTTGAACTCAGGTATTCCTGACTTCAGGGCTGGTGCTCTATCCACTGCGCCACCTAGCTGCCCCAAGATCTCACATTCTAAAAAGACAGACAGCATATAAATAACTAGATATATACAGAGAATATAGAAGGTAATCTCAGTGGGGAAGGTATTAGTGACGAGATCTTGAGTCACAATGATGGAGTTGGCAGGGAAATCCTGATAAGGTTGTACCCTGAGGCAAGCAGAGAAGAGCACTGATGGGGATCAGCCCAACCTTGTGGAGGTTTGAGGGAACTCCACCTAAACGTATCAAATCAGAAGGCCAAATTATGATGTCAATCCCACCGCCAAACCCATTCACCACCCCCAAAGCCCAGTTACATATAAATCTATCCATGGCATAAGCCATCTTTGCTGAATCCCTTTTGAGTTAGCCGGTTTCAGGATTCTGCCTCCTGGTGTCTTTCTTCCCATCCCCTCCCTCATGCTTTATGGTGTCTTTCTCCTCACCCCATCTCTCCCCCACGTCTCATACCATTCTGGTTAATTATGAGTTCCACTGGAGAACTTATCTTTCCCATTGTTAATTGTTAAAACCCTTTTCTTGCTAACACTCCAAAATCTATTTCACATTTACCATTCCTGCTGCCTATTTTATCTATAACCTCTTTTCATAAATAAAAATGCCTTTTGACAAAAAGAAAGGCCATTATGAATTTGTCACATGACCAAATCCCAATATTTGGTACCTGTACCAATACCATCATTGGTGTCTACCCCAATCTCATCATTTGGTACCAATTACTGTCCTAAATCTCATCACTAGCACCTGAGGGGAATGGGACAGACTTCCTAAAGAAGGTGGAAGCCAGGGAAACCAGGAGGTGGAAGTGAAAGGCATAGTTTTCCAAGCATGGGAGACAGACAAAAACATGGAGACAGAAGATGTGTTGTCATCTAAAAGCAACAATAGATAGACTAGTGTAAATAAATTTTAGAGTGCATGGAAGTAAGTGAAGTATAAGAATACTGGAAAGAGACGAAGGGTATAGTTTATTAAGAATTTTAAATGCCAAATAGAAGAGTTTATATTGTATCCTAGAGGTTATAGGGAGTCATGGACATTAAAGCTGCTTTTTAGAAAAAAGCAAACTCTCAAAACAAAACAAAACCCAAATACCTTGGCAATGGGATTTTGGGAGATGGATTGGAGAAAGATAGGAGACAGATCTATTATCAGGCAACTAGACAAGAGATGAATTTGAGTTGTGTTAAAGTGAATGGAGAGAAAAGGATGTATATACAAAGGAGGACAGAGAGGAAGGAAATAAGCATTTATATATCAACTACTGTGTGCCAGGCAGTATGTTAAGCATTTTACAAATATTATGTTATTTGATCCTTATAACAAACTAGCAAGATAAATAATATCCTTATCCCTATTCTATAGTTGAAAAAAACTGAAACAAACAGAGGTTAAATGATTTGCCAAGTATCACACAGTTAGTGTCTGAATTCAGGTCTTTCAGACTCCAGACCCAAAGCTCTATTGTGCCACTGATATGTGAAAAAGTTGTGATGGCAGAAATGACTGAATTTGACAAAAGACTGAATAGTAGAGTGACAGAGCAAAAAGTCAAGAATAATACTGAGGTTCTGAGCATACATGACTAAGGAGGTAGTATTGTTCTCAATGGTAAAAGAGAAATTTAGAGGGTGATTTTGAAGGAAAGATAATAAGTTGAATTTGGGATATATGACTTTGAAATGTTTAGAGGGCACCAGTTTATGATGTCCCAAGAGGCATTTGCTGATGCAGGAATGAAACTCAGAAGACAAGCTAGGCTTAGATATCAAGATCAAGGAAATCATCTGCACAAAGGTAATAATTGAATACATGAGAGCTGATAAGATCACCAAGTGAGATAGGATTTAGGAAATAAAAAGAAAAGGAACTAGGATAGAGTCCTGGAGGGAAGCCGAAAGTAAGGAACATGACATAGATGGAGGAATAGAAAAGGAGACCAAGAAAGGACAATTAGCAGAAGGATAAAGAGAAGAACACATTGACACAAAGACTTAGAGAGGAGATAGAGTCCATAAGGAGTGACCAACAGGATCAAATGCTGCAGAATGATCAGGAAAGATGAAGATTGGGAAAAGGTAATTTCCTTGGATAATTAAGAAATCATTGTTTTCTTTGGAGAGGGCAGTTTCAATTGAATGGTGAGTTTATAAACTAAATTGTAGAAGATTTCAAAGAAAATTAGAAGATAGGAATTGGAAGCACCTAATTCAAATGGCTTTTTCAAAGAATTCAAACCACAAAGGAGATGAGAAATTTAGGGCAATGGCTAGCAGAGATGTAAGGATCAAATGAGGATTTTTTTTTTAATTTAACTGATGGGGAAAACAAATGTTTGTAGGCATTAGAGAAGAATCCAGTAGATACTAAGAGATTTTAGATAAGATAGTAGCTTGTAGTGAAGGAAATTTTTTTTTGGAGAAATCAGGAGGGGAATGGGATGAAGAATTTATGTAAAGGGACTTGGCAAAGAGAAGAGCCAGCTCTTCATTAGAGTGAAGAAGACTATGCTTGAGGGTGGGAAGTGGAGTTGGGGAAATGTTTGAGTTATAAACTCCTTAAGAATAGGGAACTATGTCTTTACCCTCTTGTTTGATCCATAGTAGGCACTTGGGATAGCTAGGTGGTACAGTGGATAGAGTTCCAGATCTGGAACAGGAAGACTTGAGTTCAAATCTGAACTCAGATACTTATTAGCTGTGTGACTCTGGGCAAGTCACTTTACCCTGTTTGACTAAGTTTCCTTATCTGTAAAATGAGCTGGAGAGCTACTCTAGTATTTTTGCCAAGAAGATCAAGAGTTGAATATGACTGAAAAACAACCAAAAAACAAAGGCACTTAATAAATATAGAGAGAATTCCTATGTCGAATTGGATATTGGATTTTATGACCTCTATCCCTTCTAGATTTTAAGATTTTAGAATGGATGGGAATAGTTTTTACTTTTACCAATTCACCACTTAATTTGTTTAACCCAATTGTATGTTCATCCTTCATATGTGCACTTAAATGATATCTTTCTTGCATTGTGAAGATTTAGAAGAAAACAATCATGTGACTTTGATTTCAGTTATACAATACTTGGAGCAACAGTGTGACACAAGGATGAGAATTTCCTTAGGAACCCAAAAGACCTACTATATTCGAAATACACCTTTGAAACATATTGTGTGATCCCGAACAAGCCACTTAACCACTTAAATCTCTAGGTCACCCTAAGGCTCTAAATTGTAAAAAAGGTACTGACCTCAATTTAGAAGTTTTCTTATCTAGTTGTTCTCTCTATAAATGAAATCACAAATTCATTTTCTATTCTTATCCCTACATAGTAACTTAACAAAGCTGTATCCACAATTAACCACTTTTTAATGGGTTTTGAGCACAATGTTCCCATTTTGGAATTTTAGCTGGAGAGCTGATGGAGATCGAAGGGAAAAATAATTTTGATAACATGAAAACTTTAAAGGCAGCAAGCAATCTTGAATGCTCAGTAGCCAAAAGCCTTTTTCTCTTTATTAATCTCATCTCCTGAACTTTGCAGAGAAAAAGGAACAGTACAACTTTTTTTTCCCCCTCCTGAGCTTCAGCCAGAGTAAACCATGAGTAGTTTGATGGTTAAAAGAAGAAGAAAAGAACAGCAAGAAAATTCTGGAATCTGGATTAGTAAAATGTAAAAGGGGTGATTGACCTTGGGCAAGAAAGGGAGGGTGAAACAATTCCCATAAAAGTCTAAAGAGAGTTGTTTGTAGCAATAGGAAATAAGCCAGCCAGCTATTCCCTTTAATCTGTAGTGGAGAGCAACTGGTCTTTTGTATTTGTGTAGCAGATAGCATATGTTGTACTGACATAGGTGTTTACCCTAAACTAGAATCTGACCTGTAGTGCCAACCACAGAGTTTAATCCCCTTTTTGTATATGGCTAAGGGCTATGGTTTCAGAGTAGGGGGTAGAGAGTGTGTTTTATTGTGACTGAGTGAAGGATATTTATTTTTTTGTCTCCTTGGGCAAAAATCCATAAATGCTGTATTTCTAGGAACACAAGTTTTGGCTGTTCTGACCTGTGTTTCTGAGAGTCAGTATCTTTTTTGTATTTAGTCTGACTGATAAATATATCATGTAAAAATCTGATATAAAATACAGACCTAAGAGCAGAGAAGGCCATCATTTTAGTAAATTAATTTATGATGGTATTTATGATCTAATCTAATCCTTACTGAATTCTATTTTATACGGAATAATTATAGTGAGGTTTCAGTGTAGCTGTAGAACTTACCCCATTTTGGTTTTGATATGTGGAGGGTTGACATAAGAAATTAAATGGAAATTTTGGGGAAATTTTGAGGGATCTGCAGACAATACTCAAAGGTCAGAAAACAACATAGAAAAAAATTAGTTATTAAAAATGTATAAAATATACATATAGTAGTATATAATATCAATCCATATTTTACACTAAAGAATTGTAAACACCTCACAAAAGAAAAAAGAAAAGAAATTACACTTCTTTGGTAAGAAGGAAAAATCTCCCGTGTTTCTTCCACTCCTGACTCCCTGCTATTTCATGAGCTGTCCCTTGTGTTTCATCACCCCTGCTTCTTAGAGTCCTTGGTTTCCTTCAAATAGCACCTTCTGCAAAAGGCCTTGTCTGAATACCTCAGGTGTTAGTGTCTTTCTCAATAAGGCTATGTTGTGTCTGCTTTGTATCCGTTTTAAATCTAATCATATAGGTGTATGTGGTTTCCCATATTAAAATTAACTGCCTCAAAGGAAGGGATGAGGATATTACTGCCTGTCACTGATGCAATATATGTAAAAAACACCTGTAAAAGGGAAAATACTATTCAAATGTTAATGATGGTGTTGTTGATGGTGATGATGGTAGTGTTTCTTCACATAGTAGATTAGATATGTGGGTCTAATCTTCTCTCCTCAGGCTATAACTTTCTTGAGGGTAGGAATTGGTGCATCTCAGTTCCTTTTTTAGAACTAGAAAAAAGCCTTAGACTTTATCTTGTCCATTTAGCAAATAAAAAAGCTGAGATCTATTCAGGTTAAATGACTTCAAGTCACGGGTATTGCGCAATAGAGCTAGAAACTGAGCCTTTAATGTCCAGTATGATATATTGCTTCTTACCTCCTCATCTGACAGATAAGTAAACAGTCTGGGTAGATAGATAGATAGACAGACAGAGACAGATAGACAGAGTTGTGGGCAAGTTATTTAACCTCTATTTTCCTCAGTTTCTTTTGTAAAATTGAAATGATAATAGTACTCAGGGTTGTTGGGAGAATCAAATAAGATGATAATTGTTAAGTAACTGGACATAGTAAGTACTATATTAATGTTAATTTTTGTTAGTAGATGGATATATAGATAGATAGATGGATGGATAGAAAAATAGAAAAATAAGCAATTATACTAAGCACTGGGAATATAACCAAACCTGCCCTCAAGAAACTTATATTCTCTTGAGGTAAGATAATATATAATGTTGGGGAGGGGCAAAGCTCAGTGGTAGAGTTTGGATACCCAGAGGTAAAAGTTTGAACCAAGATTCTAGTGAGAGAGAGATTATGATAATGGTCAAAGAACAGAACCTTTCACATCAGCCTATTTTATTTTTTCAGCTTTAGAGCCTATTTTAACATGTTCATAAGTTTTAAAAAATATCCAAGTAGAATAGATAAAAGAAGATTTTTCAAGCTACTTTTGTTTTTTATATAAATAAATTTTACTGTAACAGTGAGAAACAGAAAAGATATGCAATCATCCTATTAATAAAAATAACTGTTCTTGAAATATATGGAAGAGGATATTTCCCTGCACTAGGATGACCAACCAAAAACAATTACACTGTGAGAATCTAGATGGTAATTTGAGTTGTGAATTTCTTTTGCAGTTTATAAACATATTGAATTTAAAATAATTATTGGTTTAAAGAAATAGGCCCTCCTTAGTACATATTGTTTGAGCCCAGAATTGCTTTGTGTTTTGTTTCAAGCTAAATATTTGTCCCCTTAAGAAATCCAAACAAACAATATTTTGATGTTGGTAAATAAAATAATCAATTAACAACCAGTCAGCATTTTAAAACACCTACTTTTTGCAGGTACCATGGTAGATACTGAAACTTTTCCTTTACTTCCAGATGCTAATACCTCTTCTTTCTCTAAGGTGATCATTTCTTATAACTGATTTTTTCTTATATTTATCTTCTACATATCTATGTACACATTATCCCCTTTATTAGAATGTGAATTCCTTAAAGAGAGGGATTTTCTAATTTTTATTTAAAGTGTCATTTTAGTAAAATGTCTTGCAAATAACAAATGCTTAATAAGTATTTGCTTGTTGAATCTTTCTTTGTTGATATAGAGACAGAAACATAATAATCTCTGACTTAGAGAAGCTTACTTTGTACTAAACAATTAAGTATGGAAGAAAAATATTATTTTAGGCTTAATTTATAAGTTTGTTCATCTAGTGGACTTTCACTGATGTATCCAGGATATATTATCACTTTGTATTTGTAAAACACTCAATAATCTTGTTGATTGATTATAATCACTGAATTAATAAATTATACTTTATTATATTTAATATAGACGAATTGCTCACTCTGCATGTGTCTCAGGTAATTTCTAGGACTCAGATACTGTTGTGATCTATATCAGAGAGAAAGCTTTTCTTCCCTCCCCAGAAGTCATTTAAACTGACTTTACAGTTAAACTGACTTTAAACAGATCTTTAAGATATAATTAGTTCAAAATCTAGATTTTATTATTATATATTAAAGGAATATAATATTATTTATATGATCTTCTTGACAGATTCAGCGTTAATCTATTCAATCCAAATTAACAAATAAAAGTAAGCCATACAGGCCAGTCAGTCATCTAGCATTTTATTAAGTACCTGCTATTTGCTAGGCACTGTGCAAGTGTTGAGGATACAAAGGCAAAAAATAACTAGTCCCTTCTTTCAAGGACCTCACAGTCTAAATGATCCTTTTTTTTTTTTTTTTTTGCTTAGGCAATTGAGGTTAAGTGATTTGCCTAGGGTCACACAGCTAGGGAATGTTAAGTGTCTGAGATCATATTTGAACTAAGGTCCTCCTGACTTCAGAGCTGGTGCACCACCTACCTGCCCCACAGTCTAAATGATCTTAAATCATTTTGTATATGCTATCATGATTCATTTCTCTAGCAACCAAGTCTATAGATTTTTAAAATGTGTGATAATTACTTCTAAGATATATTGAAATGTGCCTAAAAGGTACTCTTAGTGATCTGAATAAATGTTCCTGTAAGATGAGAGGTCTAACATACTTTAATTAATGTATAGTAAAAAATGGTGACCGGTATAAAGAATTTTATTGTGACTGAACAGTGGGTTTCTATGGGTGTTCTTGATAAAATTTTATCCCAAACTAGGTCTGGCAGTTAGTATCTTTCATTTATTCTATTTGACTGCTATGCTTTCTTCCAGTGATAAAATTATGATATATGAAAGTTTGTTATAAAATGCTAACTAATAAATACTATAAGGTTGGAGTTTTGCTAAGCTAAATCTTCTCTTATGGGATTCAGGATCTAATCTATCTCTTAAAGAATACTGCTCTATAAAGAGCAATCACAGGGAAATTCTAATGTGGCTGTATTAGTTTTAAAATTCCTTGAGAATTTTATACCAAGTAGTGATTTCCAGGCTGCCTGGGTATTTGATTCTGTGATCTTTTCACAGATCAGTATTAACCCTTTAATTCAAATTAATTTATATTTGAGACTATATTGCAATAGTTTTATAATAGAAATTAAATTTCTCCATCTAGTTCAAAATAAAACAGATGTAACAACAGGCAATATAATATACTGGTAAATAAAACTAGGAAATATATACATTTGGCTATATTATGTATGGGAGATGCAGAATATATTTTCTTTTCTTTAGTACTTGGTTTCTAAGGAAAATGTTACTATTTCACTTTAGAGAATGCCCCCTAATCATAAAGTCATCTAAATCTGTAATGCTATGAAGAAGTAATTCATTAAATTTCATCCTTAAGAGCCAAATGACAAAGTGTTTCAGCAAGAACTCCAAAGAAGGCAGATAAAACATTTTTTTCTGTTGGTATGTATAACTTCAGTTTACACTTCCGCCATGAGAGGTCATGAAAGGACAGTGTAGAGAAGAATTTGTGTTTTGTTGGGAGAAATAGGGGGAAAAACTTAAGTATAAAACTATAAGTTTGATGAGGTTTAAAAAATAATAATTCAGATTTCCTAATGAGCCATTTATGAATGAAACATTTAATTTGTTTTTTAAAAATCACATATTCTGCATATTATAGGGATACAACTCTAAAGAGGATCTTGAGGAGACACTGTTTCATATTAGATTCTCTTTGTTTATAGGAAAGATACTATTTTTATATATGGGCTAAAGTTTCAAAAAGCAAAACATTAACTTTTAAAGATGCAATATCTTGCCTTACAGATAGAAAAATTCCATTTAATTGCAGGATAAGATATGGGTTTTATTTAACATAGGATTGAAACTGAAAAGGAAAATAATAAATAGAACTAGAATTTGTATCCATTTCTTTCTTTCTTTTTTAAGAAATGAAATTATTTATTTATTTAAAACAAATACAAAACAGAAAAAGAAAAGAAAAACATTGTCATGTGCAATAGTAGAACATGAGAGGATTCAAAATATGAAAAAATAAATTTCTATTTCAACAAAGTCTATATAATAAATATTAGTCATTGTTTTCAGAGCTGTCCATCTTTTCTTTCTTTGCTTGTAAGTTTTTTTTTTTTTCTGTGCATGTAGACACTTTTTAAAGTACAGTGGAAGTTACCATACTTTATGTCCTTCCTCAGCTATTGTCACATATGCAAATGTTTCATCTGAAGAAATATTTTCAAATGCTTATTTTTCTTACAATGGTAAATTATATTGATAACATAATAAATCATATGGTTAACATCAATACAATTTTAATTTTTGACATAGGATCTTAATGGTGAAACAGATTCCAAAAACCGATGAACTCATTCCCCATGTTTTGCATAATGAAGAAACTGAGGCTCAGGAAGTTTAACTCAACCCAAGGTCCCACATCTATTTGGTCAATAAAAGAATAGGAAGTTGAACTTATATCCTCTGACTCTCTTTCACCTTTACTATGCCTTACAGTTACTTCTTATTGTTGATGTGACATAGAATGACCAAGTAAAATCATCACGTAGTCACACTGTTAAAAATATAGAAGCAATCACAATTAAGGAAATATTCCTTTGCAACTGCATTATCAAAAGACAGGTATAATGCTTTGTGATCTTTTTTGAAAAATTGTATTTATTATTTCATTTATGTAGAGTATCTTCTTGTAAGGAATTTCTTCTATCAGTACAGATTGTCATTTTCTCAGGTGCTTTTCTTCTTAGAAAGTTCTCAGATATTAAGTGACTTGCTAAGTGTCACACAGACAGACCATCTATAAAGTAGACCCTGAACCCCAGTCTTCTGGCTCAGAGGCCAATTTTTTAGCCTTTTGCTGGTGTTGCTTGTCATTCATTACCATGACATTGATTATATCATCAAAAGAACAAAGTAGCACTTACTAAGTTATGTTCAATAAAATTTTGCTTTAATTTTTTCTTAGGTAAATAATATATTTGCAATTGTTCCATGTGTTTTCAGGGCTGTTTGTCAGCTTGTAGGGAGCTACTTAGCTAGGTTGGTGTTTAGACAGTAGGCTTAGGCTATTGCTAGAATAAATAAATAAATAAATCTCACTTTCTTCTGGATTAGAACCCTGGGTTACCTGCATGAAGGATTAGACTAGAATTTGTCATTTGACTTTGGGGATTAAAGACCAAAAAAAAATCTAAAAAAAAATTATTTCACTAAATTGGGGACAACCCATATCATGAACAATTGAACATTCAAATGAAACAGCACTCAGTAGCCACATCTATGGCTATCAAAGTTTTACCATTACAATCTGCTAAAGCAACTGCTAAATGACTCATGAGCAATAGCAATATGCTGAACTGGTTTGACCTTCTTTTATCAGGAGTAGGATCTGAGTAAACATGTACGAAAAGTATAGTGCAAAACTAACATTTTTATATTGAGCAATGCAATACATTCTACATGTGGGGATTTTGCTTATATTCATGGACTTGAAGGGACATCATAACAATCCCTTTATTTCTCCCATCTTTTGTTAATTGGATCAGTTTTCACTGGAACTCCATTTTCTCCAGACCTCCCTTGTTCCCCCATTTTCTTTGTAAAGCAGAAAATTTGTTATTTTAATCAATGGAACTAAAAGCTTGATCAGTATTCAAGTAAACATCCCTCCCCCAAATTTTTTACCTATTTTTGTGGGCCAGGACCTAGATGAGAATTACTTTTTAAAGGCACTTTCCTGATTATTAAAAATTTCTTTGATATTCTATTGGTCAACCCTTTTGAATTCATCGGGAGCTTTGGGATCCTTTAGTTGATGGATGAATTTGGACACTAAAATAGGAAGCTCTATTCCTTAAGGAAAATACAATATATTCTAACTGGTTTCTCTTAATGAAATTATTTTCTGACTACAAAATTAATTCATCTTAGAAGGAAAGAAAGAAAATTTGTATACATATACTATGAAAGTAATAAAAAATATTCTTTTTCTACTTGTCATCTTCTTTACTACTTTACAGAAGATGGAAACATATATTAATTTACACAGCAGATAAGCAATCTTTAGGCTGAGAGGAAAAGAGACAATAACTTTAAAGGATCTTTGAAGACATTTTGTTGTTCAGTCATGTCCAGTTCTCTGTGACTCCATTTGGGGATTTCTTAACAAAAATACTGGACTTATTTACTACTTCCTCTTCCAGATGAGAATTGAGGCAGAGTTAAGTGACTTGTCCTAGGGATCAATCAGCTATTAAGTGACTGAGGCCAGATTTGAACTCAATATGTTCATCTGTCTTTCTAATTTGAGGCCTAGCACTCTGTCCCTTGCACAATTATCCCTTTAAGGATATTAATATTTCCAAGAAGTAGGGTAGACTTCTCACAGTTACAATTAGCATTTATATACCACTTTAAGGTTTGCAAAGTGCTTTACATATGATATCTCATTTGAACTTTATTTAAAAAAACTCTTTGATATTAAGTATTATCTCCATTTTATGAATGAGGAAACTGAAGCAAAGAGAGTCACTGGAATAGGGTGAAATTGCTTGTAAGTATATGAGGCATGATTGAAATCCAGGTCTTCTTCATTTCAAATCCAACATTCTTTGCAGTGTGTCCCATGGGTGATCGTATAGCAATGGCAAGCAGAGCATAAAAATACAGCATCCACAGAATTCTGAAGTTGGCAGAATATTAGAAGGCTCAGCAAAACACTTTTGAGGAGGGAGAGAGTGAAAGGAGAGAGAAAAAAATAAAGAGGGGGAAATAGGATGGAGGGAAACAAGTTAGCAATCATAATGGCTAGAAATATTTTGAATCAAGTTTTTCTGAGAAAGGCCTCATTTCTCAAACATGTAGAGAAATAAGCAAATTTATAAAAATAAGAGACACTCCCCAAATGACAAATGATCAAGAAATATGAACAGTCAATTTTTAGATGAAGTAATGCAAGCTATCTATAGTCATATGAAAAAATTCTCAAAATCACTACTGATTGAAGAAAAGCAAAACAATACCTCACACTTACTTATTAGATTGGCTAATAAGACAGAAAAGGAGAATAACTATTAGAAAGGATGTTGAAAAATTGAGACACTAATGCACCATTGTGGAATTGTGAACTGATTTAGCCATTATGTAGAGCAATTTGGAACTATGCCTAAGCATTTATAGCAGCTCTCTTCTAGTGAGGAAGAATTGGAAAATGAGGAGATGCCCATCAATTGAGAAATGGTTGAACAATTTGTGGCATATGATTGTGATGTAATATTATTGTGATATAAGAAATGATGGGCTTGATGCTTTCAGAAAAATTTGGAGAGACTTACATGAACTGATGCAAAGTGAAATGAGTAGAACCAGAACATTGTACACAGCAATAGCAATATTGTAAGATGATCAACTGTGAATGACTTTACTATTCTAAGCAATACAGTGAACCAAGACAGTTCTAAGGAGCTTATCAATTTTATTCTTCTACCCATGCCCAGAGAAAGAATCTAAATGCAAATTGAAATATGCTTTTTTTTTAAACTTAATTTTTCTTGAGTTTTAAATTTTGGTCCATGCTTTCTTTTACAACATGACTAATATGGAAATATGTTTTGCATCTATAACCTATATCAAAATGCTTGGCTTCTTAATGAGAGGGATAGAATTTGGAACTCTATTTTATTTTTTGTTGAGGCAATTGGGGTTAAATGACTTGCCGAGGATCACATGGCTAGAATGTTAGGTGTCTGAGATCACATTTGAACTCAGATCTTTTTGACTTCAGGGTTGGTGATCTATCCACTGCACCACCTAGCTGCCTCTAGAGTGCTTACTTTAAAAGTGAATGCTAAAAATGGTTTTTAAATATAATTGGGGAAAAGAATGATATAGTTTGTGATCTGCCCTGGTGAGCTGTACTCAAAACAATTCATCTGACTATCAAAGTAAAGCTATTTCTTTGTCTGCAAGACTTTTCACCAGTGCTGCCAAAAAACAGTACAATAGATTTATTTATATTTTATCTTTTTTCTTCCTTCTTCTTGTTTTAGTGAGCTAAGAGAAGGAACTAATGTGATTAGAAGGAAAAACCAGTGTAATCCACCAGCTAAATTATTAGCTTCTGTCAGTCAATAAACATTTATTAAGTACCTACTATGTGTGAGATATTTTGCTCATCACTGAAGGAAAAGAAAGAAAGGCAAAAGGACAGTTCATGCTCTCAAAGCCTAATTCTAATTTGACTGTTTGAGGATTTGGATGAACATAATACCAAAACCTTTTGGAAGAAAGTAGCATACCCTAGGGCTAAAAATAGAAACAGCATGATTTGGGGGAAGCAGTTATGAATTTGAAGTCAGAAGACTTGAATTCAAATTGTGACTGTGCTACTTATTATCTATGTATCCATCGAAAAACCATTCTATTTTCTAAGCCTCAGTTAACATATATATATATATATTTTTTTTTTTTCTGGGCTAGAAGGGACCTTATAATTCACTTAGTCCAAGCACTGGAATCACTTCTCCATATACATAGTAGAAAGATAATCCCCTCTCTACATCTATCAGTTTGTTGTTGTTCATTCTTTGTTCTCAAAGAGGATAAATGACATCAGGAAGGTGATGTCTTGACTTGCAAGTAGATTGGGCAGAGCTTTACAAAGTCATCAGCTTCAATATCTCCTCCAGAGTCTTTGGGATCCAGTAGCAAGACTGGAAATTTCTATCAAAAGTTTCTGGGGAAGGGGAATTTATTAGTCTTTGAGACATCTTTGAATAACTTCTACTAGGAATTTTATTCTTATATCAAACTTATATCACCTCTTTTTCAACTTTTTACCCAGTGTATGTAGTTTTATCCCCTGGGATCCAGTGGAATAAATCTAATGCCTTTTAGATGCAGTATTCCTTAAAATACATAAAGCCATTTATCATGTCCTTATAAGCCTTCTTTTCTCTAAAGTGAACATAACCCAGTGCTTTCAACCAAATCTCATTTGGCATAATCTCCATTCCTCTAACTGCTTATCCAAATCCTGAAGGATATGTTCTGTTTTTTCTCCCAGTAATTTAATACTTTAATGAGTATTATATTGTTCATGATTTAGAACTTTAACGAGTGTTGAAGCCATGTGCATAGTAATAGCAGCTCACACTTATATAGCACTTCATAATTTAAAGAGTTTTCTTCCCTATGAGGTAGGTAGTGCAAATATTATTAGTCCCATTTTACAGGTGAGAAAATTGAGGTTTAAAAAGGTTAGATGCTCACCTAGGGACACATAACTAAGTATTGGTAGAAACAGGACTTGAACTCAGATTTTTTTTAATTTAAAATTTTTTATTATATTTTCGATTAACACTTCCCTAACCTTCTATGGAGAGGAAAAAACACTGTAATAAATGTGCAATGTCAAAAGAAACACAATTTATACATAATAGCAATCTTGTAAATATAAAAACTCAGATCTTATTATTCTAATTTGGTGCTTACTCTATTATAACATGTTTCTACAGGAATTAGTGAGCTTGATACCACTTTTACATGTAGAGATATCTATTTAATACATCATAGCTGTAAAGAGGAAGTCCACCCTTTGCTACACATGGTGTATAATTTCCAGAAAGTGATATCTTACTCTAGAGTTTGTCAAGGAAGTGTACATTACAAAAAGATTGTAGGTATTCTTTGCTAGCCTATGACAATAAGACTGCAAATGCATATGTAACACGGATTTAAAACTAGCCCATTTTGTTCTGGTGCTTTGATCAAATTAAAATAGTTTAAAAAATTGAGTCATGCAATCAGAACTGAGTGTGCACAATATTTGTATACTTCCTTGAACCTATCAAAATCATTGTGTGAAAGACTGGGTCATTCTATAAGAATTTTGCATAAAAGAGAGAAGTTAGTCCAGAATTGAAGAGGTGATTATGATTGGAGAAAGCATGGAGCAAAAGCAGAATAAGCAGAGAAGAGAGTTACCAGGAATTGTCCTTAGCTTGTGGGACATCACATACAGGAGGACCCAGGCTGAGGGAAGTCCCAAGGAAAGGTCATTTCTTCCAAATGAATTGTGTTACTATTTTTTTTTCTAATTCCATAGAATATTTTTGGCAATTTAATTGGGATACATTGGATACATAAATTAGTTTGTGTGAAATTGTCTTTTTATTATATTTGCCTTGAAGAACAAGTTGTACATAGATTTGCAATTTCATATGCAAGCATATTTTTTGTTGTATTATGTTATGGATATACTTGTTGTATTCCATAATTTAAAATAAAATACATTATTTAAAAAGTAAAAAATAATGAAAGACTCAGGATCAGTTTTTCATACTCTTCATCTATTCTCCTTTCTGTCCCAGTAGTTTGTAATTAAAAAAAAAA